>OY982588.1:10472576-10579374 GCA_963859945.1 Euplagia quadripunctaria | reverse complement strand
GTATCGCTGACGCTCAAAACTGCGCGTACTGAGGGTGGCAGCAGTTTAGCCCACAACATGCGCAGTGTATCGTCTCGGACTTTCTCCCCGGCCACTTCCCGCATTTTTCGCAGCAGCTGAGATGGCTTTTGGTCGGCACTAACTTGTTGTAACGCATCAAGGCCTAGTCGGGCGATTGCAGCTTGGTAGCGCGCGTCATCCCCTTGCTTCTGTGGAGCTATCACCACTTCAAAGTGCGTAAACCAAAGTTTGGGATATGCCGGCCAAAAGACAGACAATCGCGCCTGAATTGATAGTGTATCAATTGGTACTTGGGGTGCGCCGCCGAACCCTGGTATATTCTGCCTGCTGGTTGTCATCTTGAACGGACTCGTCTTGTGTAACGGAAACTAGCAATACCGAGAATATGTAGCCTCTTGAAATGCCAGTGGTGAGACCCGCTTGTGGGAAGCCACTGGCATGTGCTAATCTCGATATCACTAAAAGGTAAACCGTTCGTTACACCAGTCGGCAGGCAGAAACCGGGTCCGGAACTGGCATCACGTCGGATTCACCAATGTAGTAAAACTTCTGTTGTGGCGTGTTTTGTATCTCTTTAATACTTTATTAATACTTGTCTTGTTAGTAAATTGTGTTAGTATTTGTACCTTAATATCAAACGTGTGTGAGCTAACATTTATACACACATGGAACAATCATTTCGCTTGCTCAGTAGGAAATACATGTTATAATAATTAATGATATTGGGGTCGCTGCTATTCAGGTGATCTAGTATGTTATTGAGACTAATAATAATGCTTACAGATGCTTTCACCTCATATAGGCAAAGCAAACATGATATCACATTGATTATGATTGTCATGTGGGTTATTTACTGGCGTTAAAGATTGTGTGAGGAGTTAATCATTTTTTTAATTTCCTAAATTTCTTCAAGAAACCTGGCTATCTAGTCTTGTCTGAGTCTGGGTGTTCTTTGTGGCTGTTGTTTAAATGTTCGTGAAGCTCCCTGTGACACAGGAATATTCTTAATGAGAGAGTTGTCTTAAAAAAAAAAAGAAATATGATACGAATGATATCATCAATTTGAACAAAAAGCGTTTGAGTATTGTCACTTATCTTATAACAGTGAAACATAGATAGATAGATAAATCTTTATTCTACAAAAAAAATGCAATTTGTATTCTTAGTTAAAGCAAAAAAATTAAAAATGTAAAAAAACTTTAATTGGCGGCCTTATCGATGAATAGAGAGATTAAGTATGAGATGAGGAGTTGCAGTTTACGATCAATTGAACGCTCAAGTATTTAAAACTCATCATTATCATATACATTTACAAACATACATATACAAACACACACATACATACAAACATATACATACAAACACATAAATATTGTGACACCTGAACCTCTTTTGGGTTTGGATCAAAACTGGCTGGTAATGTAATATTTGAATCATTTATGTAGTTACTTTCAAATGCATAAATTCTTTAGAAAAAGAACAAGAGAAGCAGCGGTCCAACGCATAAACTAAAATATATTGGTCCGACGGGCAGCCAGAGTGGACGGCGGTCAAGTCGCGGAACCAAATCATTGAAGCATTATCATAAGTATTCTATTCATATTTTAAAACAATGGATAAGCAACCATATTTTTCGGCAAAACCAGACGAATCTCTGGAAGAGTTTGTCACTAAATTTAAACTAACATGCGCAGTTAATATGTGGTACAAGGAAGACTATCCCCTGTTGATACAAATGTTTTTAAATGGTGCTCCATTATTTTATTATGAGATGGTGTATAATGGACTACGGAGCAGTGCTCCGTGATAATGACAATATGACATTTGATGAATTGATTGATTTGTTAAAAGTTGAATTCCCTTGTAATATAGATTTAATATATCGGTGGATGCAGGCCGCTTCCAACCGGTCTTCTTGGAAGTCATTAAGGGAGGCCTATGTCCAACAGTGTACGTCCTATGGCTGAAATGATGATGATGATGATGATAGATTTAGAAAAAAAAATATTTACTTGTACAAAAGAAAGAAGAAGAACTGTTAGATTATTTATATATAGTATTTTGTGTTGCTGAGAAAGCAAAAATTAATAATGATAAAGTGATATTACAATTCCTAAAGACAATTAAAAGGGAATGTACCTCATGAGTTTGGCCTCTAACAAAGACAATAACATAAAGGAGCTAAAACTTACAATTATTCAATTGAAGGAGTTGGGATACTTCATTGAACAACAATGATATACCCAGCAATATAAAGAGCATACGTCTCAGTGTTGTTTTCCCAGAATTAAAGAAAAAATTGCCGAGCTCTGCCAGCAAATAGGATCAATTGCAGCATTGTCAGTAGTTGCAGCAAATAGACGTATGAAGAGGAAGTTCTCAAAGGATAGAGGTGCAAAAGTATATTACCAAAATGAAAGTAATAATAAAGGTAAGGTACAAAACTCGTTTAATAATAGCTCACTTAAAAGGAAGATATCAAGAAATAGTATGAGGTCGCGGTAGTGTCGTTAATTTTAAACGACACTACTAGTAGTATCGCTGGTAGTGTCCTTGCCATAAAATGGGTATTCTCGATATAATACCAGATTGTCTGTTGCTTTAAATAACGAAAAGGAGAACACTAGTTTTCGTAACTGGAGAAAGAAAGAAGATAGTTTTCCTTTCTTTAAAAATTTCAGGAGAAAGTGTTACTCAAGTAGTTTCCAATAGAAGCAAATCCTAGTTATTAGGATGTACTTACTATTTGTTAATGTATTTGTTATATTGTCTTTGTATCTGTGTTGTTTTTAGGTATAATTTTTTTTTTTCATTATGTTGTGTTCCATTGAAAGTTGTTCACAGTTTAGCTACTCAGAAAGAATAAAAGAGATAGTTAAGAATGATGGTGAAAGTCGTTTCTGAGAAACAAACCAACAACTTAGTTTTTTTTTTGTAGAATATGATTTATTAAATATTATTGTTTGAGAAACAGTGGCGCAGATAGTGAATAAAAGATCCCCTGAATGGTTCACCTTTAATGTTCATCAAGAATAATAAGATATTAGCAGTTCGGAATAATGATTGTTTTCTTCAACGATAACCTTCGCGCGTGAACCAAGATTAAAATTCGACTTTAGCGTGAACCAGGGGTCGTTTAACTAATAAAACTTATTCAGCGCGTCGTAATTTGTCGAATATGTTGGTGCTAAAAGAAAAATAAAATATTAGCAGAATACAAAATAAAAAAAATATATTTTGATAGAAAGTTATATAAACGATACCGGACCTATGTATGGTTATATCCGTTTATTATAGTGAGAAGGATTCCTAGAAATAATTATTATCGCATCGCAAAAATAAATAATAATAGTTGGTCAGATACAATATAATAATAATAATAATTTATTGCATAAAGTTAACCATATAATAAGTAGAAAGACACTCAGTTACTTCATTTAACAATAGTAGTATTAGGTAGTATGGATGTTAATTATATGAGTCCCCTGATCCTCAAACTAGGAATTCCTGTTTTTTGAGAATCAGTGGTTCCGCGTTGGCGTTAAAAGTAATCTTTGGTAATAAATACTTCCTTAGGAATTAACATGGTTAGGTTGGGCAATGAATAATGGTTGTCTATGAGTATGTATATCTATGCCTGTCTTGTGCAAACTACAGTAGATTCTCTGTGTCGTGGTAATCAAGACCGTGCAACCATTGCTCAATTTTAATTTTGACTTTCAGCCTTGTCTGGTGTTGTAAGTTTAGGATCTTATGTAGTTTGTTGTAGATTCTTGCACCAAGATACTCGAAGTTTCTCCTACCAAAGGTTGTCATGAAATTGACTATAGAACACGGAGGTTTGGGTCTTCTAGCAATGTTTGTGGAGACGACATCCGTTAAATGCACGGTTTTGTGTCGGTGCAGACTAACTCGTAACATAATATATAAAGCTGTCTAACCGTGAGACATGCCGCGTCTTTATAAAGTTGGTTGGATATGGTCCATACTAATCTATTAAAACCTTATCATACAAGGGGATAAAAGTAAAAGGTTTTCGTGAATAAATAAATTAAATTCATTACTCGATAGTAAGGCAATTTTATTACTCGTATAAAACTTAAAAGAACGCGGTATAAAAGAATCGTGTCAAAAAGTCTTTGTCGTGTTAACAAATAGGCAATACCGGTTGCTAGGGTTATTCTTGACGTAAATAAAGTCGTTATTAAGCTTATAAAGTGATATATCCACTCCGGGAAGATGATAAAACAGTTACCTGGAATAAACATAAATAAAGTTCGCACTGAAGAGTAACTTCACGTGCAGTCAAATAATAAATTGTTTCAATTCTTTCTGTTGAGGGAAGTAATTTCAATATTATGGATTCATTGAAACAATTTCGGAGTTAGTATTTTTTTCCGGTGCATAATTTTCACGATTTGTTTATTTTTTGACATATGAGTTTTGTCATGAACGTTGTCATAGTTTTTGACGTAGGGATGGTTTATCTTCCACCCCCTGGCGCCTCTATCGTGGTTAACTCGCTCTTCGTACCGGTTCGGGCCCACATAAAGTATCTAGGCCTGATCCTCGACGACAGGTGGCTCTTCGACGAGCACTTCCGACAGCTTGCTCCGAAGCTGGTCGGCGCTGCGTCCGCCCTTGGGCAACTCTTTGCCTAATCTGGGTGGACCCAGAATCGCTACAAGACGGCTGTACACGGGAGTTGTCCGGTCAATGGCACTGTACGGTACACCGGTGTGGGCGGGAGCTCCGACCGCCCAGAATAGGGCGCGCCTCTGGCGCCCTCAGAGGGTTATGGCGGTTAGAGCCATATGCGGATACCGCACCATGTCGACGGAGGCGGCGTGCGCGTTAGCCGGGACTCCCCCATGGGATTTGGAGGCGGAAGTGCTTGCCGAAGTATATCGGCGAACGGCTGAGTTCCGGGCGGGAAGCGGCAGTCGGCCCCCGCCCGAAGAGGTACGCGAATGGCGTGAGGCCGCTCGCCGAGCCACCATGGCTTGTTGGTCGTCCCGGATGGAGGCTCTACGTGTTGGCTTTGCCGCCGTGGAGGCGCTCCAGCCGGTTATCGTCAAGTGGACGGGGCGGCAGCACGGGACCCTTTCCTTCCGACTGACGCAGGTTCTTTCCGGGCACGGCTCCTTCGGGAAGTACCTACACTCCAGACTGCGGGTACCGAAATTCTTAATCTGCGCATTTTTTTACTATTTATTCAACAATAAAAATGCGTGGTAATCGAAATGTTCATTTTTGATCATAAAACAACTAGATTGACTGGGCTATCTATCCGTATGTAGTGATAAGAAGAAATGGTTCAATTCCACATTTATGAATCAATATTAAAAGTTTCTAAATCAATATAAAAGCATTTCGTCTCTAGTTATTAATAGGTTTTTATCAAATGCCTAACCTTGACCTGATTTTATTTAGGGTCGGCGCAAGAATGTATTAAATGTGGGTAAAATTATTTATTAAACGACATTAGTATTTTCTAGGTAAAATTAAGTTAATTTTTTTAATGAAGTTAAATGCCACTTAAATAAAATCGTTATTACTGTAAGGACGATACTAATATGAGAATTAATACACAGCACTGAGACTAATAACTGATTTATTTGAAAATAATTAAATTTATTATAGGAAACTTATTAACATTTATTTATTATGTTATAATGGCACGATCTCGCAATTACAGCGCCTTTTATAATCTTAGCCCCTCTCCTCGCCTCAACACTAACGCCTCCCCCACCTCACACCACCTCTCCTCGCCTCTCCTCGCCAATCACCATCCGCCAAGTCAAATCAGTTTCCTTCCGTTACAGTCGGCCATCCTGAAACAATTGCACCGCAATTGGTGCACGCACCTCTTTAGCTCATCAAGTTACAGTATTAGCTCTCAAGTAAATCGATCAGGTCATCCCTAGCAACTACGTCATCATCGCTACTGGACTCACTATACTCAGGGGCACCCCTATAAACACGAAGTGAATCTGCTGCTACAATACCCGTGAACTTTTTGTACCCACGCATTCCTTTGACACTCCTAATCTCGTAGCGGCTATTATTTAACACTTTTTGTATAATGTAGGGGCCAGAGTATAGAACTCGCAGTTTATTATTTACACTTTTGACTTCCCCACCAGAAGGAGATTGCTTCCAAAGAACCAAATCTCCTTTTTTAAAAATATGTTCAGGTTTTCTTAGTTTGTCATAATGATGCTTCATATTCTCAGCTTGTCTTTCTAGCTGTTTAGAAGCCTTAGTACGCTTCTCGCAGACCGGTATAGATACCTCATTACCGATTAAGTTAGGCATTAATCTACCCCTATGACTAAACATGATTTCGTAAGGATGATAACCTAAACTGCTGTTCAATGTATTATTCATACCCCAAACCGTATCTGATATACATTCGGTCCACATGTTAAGGTCTACATTTCGAGTAAGCATCGCATCAAGCAATGTACGATTATAGCGCTCCACTTGCCCATTGGCACGTGGACATGCGATGGCATTAAGAGTGGGATGAAAATTGTAACAGAATGCAAATTCCTTGAAAGTCCTACTCGTAGAAGCTAAGTTTCTATCTGACACAACCTTTCTAGGAAAAGCAAACAAACTAAACATATCTTTAAGGACAGAAACAGTCTCAACCGAATTTATTATTCTCGTTGGACGTGCTAATAAAAAATTTAGAAAAAGAATCTACCACCATAAGAATATACTGATAACCCTTTTTAGTTTTAATAAAAGGGCCAAGGTGATCGATATGCACGACTTCCATTGGTAAGGACGGCTTAGGAATAGGATGCAGTTCACCGCTAGCCTTCCCGTACTTTTAGCATAAGCACATTCTAAACAACCGGCAACGTATTTTTTTATAAATCGTGTCATTTTAGGGAACCAATAATCTGATTTAATTAATTCCTCGCAGCGTTTTATACCTACCTTTTAAAAATTAAACTTAGAGGAAATAATTTTATTTAGTATTACCTATATAAAACTCAACACCCATAAATTTAATTTTCAAATAAATAATCTATTTCATTATTTGTGTATTTTGTACAACTAAGATATATTTTTTATTATTAATTAAATTTTGTAGGCTATTATAACGTAGGTATTTTCACTTTTGTATGGGAGTGATGAATCTGTTACGGAGTAACTATTATCTTATCTGTGGTAATACTACCTTTCGAGAGTGAAACGCAGTTCCCAAAACCCTTCATAGGTATAAAAGAGCTGTCGTGACTCGGTTCTAATTAACATACTGTGGACTCTTATCGGTTCAGCATGCCTAACAAGTAGATATGATGAACTATAAATCATTGTTATTATATTGTCTAACTCTGTACTCGTATGCATGCAAATAAATGATCCTTATTATTATTATTACCTGACTACCTAAATCTATTAACCCTTTAGTGTTATATAACGATACAATATTTATTAAATTTGGAATTGGATGCCGACGTAGATATACGAATTGTTCTTTGCACATCTTCAGGTTTATTAATGTTTACGTAGCATTTTTCAGTTTTATGAAAAAATAAAACCTTTCGACATTTCCCACACAATCAACGGCATAGGAAATTTAAGGCAAAGGTGGCCCTTAACAATTAAAACAAGGGGTTAGATATACTAATGCCTGTCGCACAATACCAGTACGAGGCTTTGTTTTTAAAATTTTACGGCGGTGGCTTGTAGGGATATTTGTAGTAATCAGAACTATTCCTTGCTAACTCCTTCTATTGAAACGAAACCTCCTTGACAAGGCCGGAGGTCTTGGCTGGTAGCACCATCAACTTAATATACTAACGTAAACCACCAAACTCGAATAAAGAATAATCATATATTTTTGAATATTGTAAAACAGGGAAGAGAAGAGTCTCTTCGGAGTCACCGTGGAAGTCAGCACGGTCTACTAAAGAAGTATTGATTTGTTCAAGATGTTAAAGGATTTGTTTGATAATTGTTAAATGTGTTAAAAGCTTAACATTTATTATAACGCCATACGTGCTTGTTTAATCTTTTAATTAACCTCCTCTCATCAGCGACCCCCGAACCCGGGAGACGCCGTACCCCCCAATCTTTAGAAGTCACAGCTGTACCTCCATTGTATCGACAATAATAATATATAATTATGTCTAGGTATGTATTGTTATACATAGAATTAGCGCCATCTAGTCTTCATCTATCAACATTACTTAAAACAACGAGCTAGCGCCATCTCTTATACGACCTACACAATTGACACTTTTTATCACCCTCCAATGATTGAGAATGGCTTATCTATTTCTATATAGTATATCATCTATTCAGTAATGTATCATTAATCGCAGAGCGGTGTATAAACATGTACGTTCTCAGTGACAAGGTCGTGGCCATCACCGGCGCGGCCAGTGGAATAGGCGCCGCGCTCGCCGCTGAAGTGTTGAGAGAAGGCGCCAAGGTACGATCTTATTCAAGTATATACATACGGTGCACATGTACATCCCTATTTAGGATTATGTTACTATGTCAGAACATTTAACTAAGCTGTTGAATAAAATAGGAAGGATATCATTTCTTAAACTATGTCCATTCTTTCTGACACTTCGATTTGTAAGTAGGTAGTCAAGTAGTCAGTTGCTGATCCGATTAAAAGTAATAACGATTTTATTTAAGAGGCATTTAACTCCATTAAAAATAATATAAGTTAATTTTACCTAGAAAATACTAATGTCGTTTAATAAATAATTTTAGCCACATTTATTTTTCGCTGACCTCAAATAAAACTAGGTCAAGATTAGGCAGATGATGAAACCTATTAATAACTAGAGACGAAAGGCTTTTATATCGGTGTAGAAACGTTTCTTCTCACCACTACGTGATAGAACGGAACTTTTTTTATTGCGCATAACAAAAAATTATTTTGAAAAAATATTACATGTACAGTATCGAAATGTCTACAAATACTAATTAAGTATAATTAAATAAAAATAGGTAGTGTATAATGTTTCTAATTCCGCGTTTTGAAGGTTTATTTTACGAACTCTTATGTTCTCAAACAATTTTCATCTCATCTTCTCAAAAATTTTATCTTCCTGATCTTTTCCCATGACGATTTGCTTGAGAACCTAAGAGGGTTCGCCAAATAAATCTTTAAATCTCAAACAATTGTCCAAACGAAAATAAACTAATGGAAAGAGTATAATGAAATGTTAGGAAGTAATTTATTGCCATTATCTATGACCAGACCACGGGTCAATTAAATGAATATTGTGCATGACATGATTACTTTTAAACTTTATGACTATCAATGTTGTAGTCTAAATCTAAACTAATATTACAAAGAGAAAAGTTTTGTATGTTTGTTTGTAATGGATAAACTCAAATACTGCTTACCCCATTTTAATCCCTACGAAAATTGCCATAATGTAACTAAAGGTATGAAACATTTGCCTATTAAAATCATTATTTGCTGCGAAAACTTTTGATGATACTTACATAAAATAATGTACCTACACATGGTTATTATACTCAATATTACCTTCAAGAAAGTCCGCGAGACTATATATTATGTACATAATACAGGGTGTATTTAAAAATAGAAACTTAAATCACTGAAAGGGCATGACTCTAATATGCAAAAAGAATTTTTGAAAAAAACTATCCGTTTACAAGTTATGACCGCTTGCATTTTCAGGTCTTTGCCTCCATTTTTCATAGTAGTAGGTCGAATGTGTTAAGTTTAAGATTTTAAATGGTACTTATTTTTTTATTTTGGATTTTTTCATTCCGTTACTAAGAAAATTCATCAAAACTAACTTTTTTTAAGTTAGTTTTTATGGATTTTCTCAAAAACTGAATGAACAGTTCTTACTGAGTGGATAGTTTTTTTTTAAATTTTAACTGTTCTGTTCCGTTATTGTAATTGTGTTCTATTTTCAAATATAGCCTGTTTCAAATGTAGCCTACTTGTTTTGTATTCAGAAAATACGATCCCGCCAAAAACATTTTACCAGACCATATGGCTCGCACTGTCAAAAAGTTATCAGATCTCGTGTAAAGTCAAGCTTCTAACTCTACACGCCCTAACTCTACAAGCCAAGCTAGAGTTTGTGAAGTTATCACAAACTTTATAGATCGACACTAGCAGAGCAATCTTAACTATTTGCACTACGGTATAACTTGTTATTTATAGTTATAATAATCTGGGGGACGGTAGTAACCCCGCCAAGACAAGCCTCGAAGCGCTCAGTCGTTTTTTTGAACCCTCCTAACTTGGACTTGGATTCTACTAGATACACAAAATTCTCGGGATATGATTACATTATACAGTAAATTTATTTAACATATAAAGTTGTCAATTGCATAGCTCATAGACTTTAGATTTTATTGATATCAAAAAAGCACCGATTTCGTCACTGACTCACTGATGATAATCAAAATTCTTAGGGTACTTCCTGAGGTCCTAGAAAGCTGAAATTTGGTATGTAACATAAACAACAAAAACATTCTAAAAATCCGGGCCCGCAGCAGGACTGCACAGGTAGATTTCGTGTTTTTTAAATTTTTTTGAAAATCTGCCCCCAGTACCCTCCTTAAGGGGAATATCTGGGGGATGCATAATTGAGACCTCTATCGTGCCGGTAAAATTGAGGTACATACATATATAACTGGCGGTTGTTTTGGGGTCTAGGGATCATAACTAGACCTCCTGTGAAATTTTTGGAAAACTCGACAACTGGTACAAAACCAATAGGTAGACTTTCTTCGAAATCTACCTAAAACTTGGAACTTTTACCCCCCAACCTCTTTAAACTAGGGGATGGAAGTCTGAATGAGACTTCCGTAAATTTTGATGCTAGAGGTCTGAAAATTGATGATATAGGGACTACTTGATATAAATAATAAAATGCATATTTCAGGATCTTTAGTAAATAACCCCCCATCGTTTAAATTAGGGGATTGAATTAAACCAACGCAAAACGCCTAATGTGTACTCGCTGTGATTGATGATGAAGCAAATACGCTGATATTGGGTCATCCACGTTCTCTTGTGACCACAAAGCTTATGTAGCACTCTCTAGAGTGACTACTTGGCAAGCCGACTTATTCACCTTATAAATATTGACTTTAGTTTTTTTTTATGGTATAGGGGGCAAACAAGCAGGCGGGTCACCTGATGGTAAATGACTACCGCCACCCATGGGCACCTGTAACTCAAGAGTTTAAGGTGGGAGTAGGGGAAGAGGGGGAGAGGGGGGAAGAGCGGGAAGGCGGGAGAGGGGGATTAGAGGGGTGGCGAGGGGGAGAGGGGAAGGACGGGAATAGGGGAGAGGGAAGGGTTAGGGCCTCCGGTAACCTCACTCACGCGGCTAAAAGCAATGCAAGCATTGTTTCACTGCCGTCAATCATACTAGTAGTATTAAAGCACGACAATCAGCTATAGTCGAATATAATCGGTTAAGAGCCAAGTATCGCCCTGATCCATCGCTTCTTATAAACAGTAAATCAACAAAGAAAAAAGGCAAAGATAGAGTTGGCTATTAAAAAAGGCACCTCTGATGTGTAAGCAATACATCCCAAAGATGAAGAAAAAATGAAAAAAGAAAAAATGAACTAATTAAAAAATATTGTCATAAGCAACTTACAAAAAGAAGTAAAATCCCACCAAAAACATTTTCAGGTAAAACTTTTTTGCAGTGCGAGCCATACGGTCTTGCTGGCTTGAAGTTGCCTACTGAAGGACATTGTAAACATAGTTTAAGTTGTTTTATAGGTCACGTACGTACGTACCACGCATTGTACGGAACGTATTATATACAACTTGTATGACCAAAATTGTAACATAACTAGCGTAGATTTTAGCAATTATTAGTTCGATTCCAACCTTCCCTGGTGTTTCACTTCACTCTAACTGCGGCTGACAACATGTGGCTAGTTTTATCATCTTTTGTGTGAAGTTTAAAACATGATTTATTCATTATGGTTGCAAAGCATAATAGTTTCCCTGTACTATGTTTAGGGTGCCGTTCCTCAAAAGGAAAAGAAAAGGAACCCTTATAAGATCACTTTGTTATCCGTCTGTCTGTGTGTCTGTCAAGACCCTTTACTCAGAAACCCGTGGAGGCATATTAACATCAAATACTTATGTCTGTGGTCCCTTGAAGCTATAAAAAAATCATGCTTCTAAGTCAAGACATTCAAAAGATACGGCAATCAAGCATTAGATTTTAACAAATTTGAACATTTCGCAGGTAAATCAAAACCTATAGGGTACTTCCTATTGACCTAGAATCATAAAATTTGGTAAGAAGCAAGGTCTGACAGCACAAGTAAAGGAAAAAATCTGAAAGTCGTTACTTTGTTGTTTTATCACATGAAAAAAAAATCGTTTTTGTGATTATAATGATGTGTATCGTAAATCGATGTATGGAACAGTATTTTGAGAACTGATTGCCGAGATGGACGTACTATCTACATACAGTTTGTTTGCTTACGGAACCCTCGGTGCGCGAGTCAGACTCGCAATTGTCCGGTTTTTTTATAATACACCTTTCTTAGTGAAAATCACCTTGTACCCATTATTTTTTGGATTGTACTAGCTGACAACAAATTTACTGTAAACACAGGTCCCTAGAAAACAATTTTTTTATAGAGTGAGTTCATGAGGAATCCAGCGGCAACAAAGTTTTCTGACTTTTAAATGATGATTTAAGATTTTTGGAATTTGGCTCATACCAATCCCCAAATGTCCTCGAATCTCCTCGTAGGTGATACGCCGGTTTTCTTTAATTAGTTGCATGACAGTAGCCACATTTTCCTCAGTGATCGCAGTTGAGAGCCGACCTTCACGAATTTCATCACGATCAAATTCTGCGTACCAACCCGTTACGTTGCTCAAATGAGGTGTTCCCCCCCAAAAGCATTTTGAAGACGAGCAGTGCAGTTTTACGGAGTCGGTGAACTTTTAAAATCATAAAAAATTATCGCCTTAAAATCTTTTAGCGTTAATTCCATTTTTGCTACGGACAATGAACTTTAACTTGTGATAAAAACAAGTGACACTCGACGTCCCGCCATTTTTTTTTAAATGAATGCGTACGTTTCTTATGTTTAAAAAAATAAAACATTCGAAATTCAAACATTTATGAGCCGCCAGGAGCGCAGCACTTTCAGTGTGCCCTATGTACAAGCCGATGATAATGAGGTTTGAGAGTTCATCATAGTTGACAGTATTTACACTGTACGGACGGTACGTCACAACCGATGGCTATAAGATTAAACTAAACTATCGTAACGGATTTAATTCCCTTCACTGAACCAACGCTAAGTACAACGTATCCCATATAACTAGATTCCAAACTTAGTTCTGTGTAATTTACAAATTTTCTTAATAATCTTCAAAGTTTTGTCTTTCGTCCTATTCGTCAGATTGAATTAGCGAAAAAATCTTCTGGAATCCATGAAATTCCTATTGGAGTGAAATATTTTTTTATCTAGATTCAAGTATTAGAAATTGATTGTAAGTAACATTATAGCATGATATTGTCAGGTTAGGTGCCAAAAAAAATGGAAAAAATTATGAAATCCGGTTTTTCGCGTCTGGAGCAAAAACTATAGCTTCTACAAAAAAAAGTTAATGTAAGAAATGTGCGCAAGAAAAAAACCAAGAGAATGAGTTTCAATAGAGCAAAATCGGATCAGTGGATCGCCCGTAATTGGCAGAAAACCACGTTGTTTTTTGGAAAACTTTTAAATCTTATAACTCGCGTTCAGGAAGTCGTAAAGAACTGAGATTTGGATATGTTGTCAGTGTTGTAGTCTTGTACTTACAGTTAAATTTTGAAATCAAAATGTTAACTTTTTACAAACCGTCAACTTTTGCAAAAACTACAAGTTTTTAAATTCCTAGATCATTTGACAAATCTAAAGTTGTTTAAAAAATCAATTAAAAAAGGTACTTGTTGCGCGCGCGTTTGTCGGCATACTATCGATGCGTTCGAGCGTTTCGAGCGACTAAACTTAAAATTCGAACGCGCATATAAATAATCATTATCTCAGGCACTGAATATTAAAAATTAACGTTATTTTTTAATCTGAGGTAGTATTACGAAATATCGCAAGGATATCTATCATATTATATAAAATATATATCAAAGTACAAAGCGAGCGACCGAAAAACAGTAGCGCTCTGACGACTGAACAAGTGTTGCTAACTGTCCCCTCCTGCGCTTCTCCCTCCTCAGTCCTCTTGTTTAACGTGCATCCTTTTGTTTAGTGTCGAAAATAAACTATAATTACAATAAATAGATAAAATAAAAAATAAACTTCGTACTGTTAGAAGCGCTCTGCTATTAACTATGAAAATCGCTAAATAACAATAACTGCTATGTTTTTCGTATCTCTATTCGTACCCGACAGACGTTGTTCTGTCTTAACTATAAATATAGAATTCGATTTACTTTTTATCTCCCTACCGTTGTTATCCGACCAATAGCGTAGCACTACCGGTATAGCTTATAATAATTATTATTGTCCATTAACCGATTTTGATTAAATTGTGAACTGTTTTTATCATCTACTACAGTTTGCTCCAAACTTTTAATAAAGTATATAGGTACGAGTTTTTGATGTGGCGATAACAAAACTTTATAAAAGAAACAATGTCGTTGCGGAGGTTATTACTGTTAACTAAATCAAATAATATTTTGCAGGGATTAAAGTGACTCTACAAAACACCAAATTTCCACTATTAGGTTATTAGTAACTAAAAAAAGAAACTTCACTCCACACTCATTTACACATTACGTGCATTTTCAGTTTTATCCCTACCCTCAAAAGATACACCATTTCTTTGATATAAACTTATATGTATAAATCAGTAAGAAATTGTATTTAGTTAGTCGATAATAAATAAATTGAGACATGTAAACATCTCATTATTACTTCACCGCGACAATTACAAATGTCGTTTCGATTATTTCCTATTCATAGTTTTAATTGAATTAATTGTTTGATTTGCAGCATGTGAGGATATTGGACGTGGCCGAAGTCGCTGGGGTTCAGATAGAAAAGGAATTGAACAAAACATACGGAGCTAACAAAGCCAAGTTCGTGAAGTGTGACGTGACTGAAGATGAGTTCCTGAAAGCCATTGAGGACACGCGACAGGAGCAGGGCTACCTGGACGTGTTGGTCAACAACGCTGGAGTGACTCTCGAAGCCGATTACAATGAAATACGGAAAACTGTTGAAATAAATCTTGTAAGTATTTACTGACCAACTTCAAAAGGAGAGTGAGGCGGAATCCTTTTAAAAGACCCCGTAAGAGGGAGAGGGAGAGGGAGAGTTTTACGAAATAAAGAAATTTGACTTGACTTGACTTGACTGGTGCGTCTTCTTCGGGGCGGGAGAGAACTAGTCTTCTTTCGTTCCCTTTCCCCTACCTATTTAGGCAACATCAACTTCTCGCAAAATAATTCCACGCTCTTTCAGTTTGGACTGTGACTGTACCTGTAGCTATATCAATTAATATTATAACATACTTCGATATTAAAAATAATAGCTCTCTGATGCATCTTTTCTATGACTTATTTACTTAATTTTTTAAGTACGTCACATACTTACACCTACACACATTAGTTACGTACTCTATAGTTACGTACACGCGTACATACCATACACCATATACGACGCCTTATCCATTGCACTATCGCCGCTTATACTACTAATATTATAAACGTGCAAATTTGTGAGGATGTATATGTGTTTGTTTCTCTTTCACGCAAAAACTACTGAACCAATTGCAATGAAACTCGGTACATAGATAGCTGGAGACCTGGATTCCTTCGGGATCGGGACTTACGCGGGTGAAACCGCGGGGCGCTGCTAGTATGTCATGGTTTTGACCGCAACTGAAACCAAGTTTCGGTCGGAAACTAATTCTAGGATAATAATATTCTAGGACACAACGGTAACTAATAACTATTATAGGTTTAAGAGCACGGACAAACATGCTTAGATACATTTTATTTTCTAAATACATACTTATTATACATAGACAAACACCCAGATACGTCATATGAGGTCAGGTGAGACATAAATACATTATAGAGAGCCTGAAAGTAGCGACAGTAGATGAAAAGTTGAGTAGCAATAGACTGTCGTGATATGGACATGTGATGTGGAGGGATTAGATAAATGATGGGGTAAATAGAGTTTTGTGAATGAAAGTTGACGGGTAAAAGAGTTGAGTAGGAATAAAGAAAGAATGGATGAACTGCGTGAAAGAGGATCCGGCTAGAAAAGGAGTACGTGGTAAAATGACGACTGATATGACGGTAGTCACTTGCCATCAGGTGACCCGTCTGCTCGTTTGCCCCCTACCCCATAAAAAAGAAAGGAAACGGGCAGACAGATGATGATGACTTACAGCCTGTCCAATTTTTTTCATAAAGCATACTAACCCCCTCCAAAATGCCCGGGATTGGGGACCGACCGTAGGGGTTCTTACTTAGAAAAGAAGGAGTCGGTTCACGTCGATAGTCTGCCTACTAGGTTTGGTTTGAACCGCAACTATTTGATTTCCAGTTCGAAGGCTTAACTTTTATGCCAGTACCACTTAGTTTCAACAAAAGGTTCAAACCATTCTTTATAAAATTCAGCCGCAGTTAATTACATTAGACAGTCTTCCATTTTAAAAAGTTTTTAAATTCGCCATATACATGAAACCACTTTATATTTATTAAAGACTATACGGTTTTACTCACGTTTGTATTTCGGGAATGCCCGGCTAGTTTCGGACCCGACGGGGCCCTTTTTGAAGGATTGAAGTGGCCTGCCTGACGGTGTCAGGCGTCACACTCACTAAACATCAGGCATCCCCGAAATACAAACGTGAGTAAAACTGTATAGTCTTTAATAAACATGAATACCACTCACGAAAGTTTTTATTGTAACAAAAGCACTTTATAATTCAATATTTAATTTTTAGACGGGGTTAATTAACGGCACTCACAAAGCCATTGAGGTGATGGACAAGAGCAAGGGGGGCCGGGGGGGTGCGGTGCTTAACATCTCATCGACAGCTGGAATGTACCCCTCCACAATACCATTGTACACCTATACCGCTACCAAGAGTGCGGTTCTGATGTTCACCGATTTCCTTGGCGTAAGTTGTTAGTTCAAACCTATAGGTTTAAGATAACCTGGATGTTTTACCATGTCCTGTAGCTGTGGCTCATATCAAGTTACCCCACGAGCTATGGAGAAGACTATGCTGATTGTTTCTTAACTAGCTATGATTCGGTACAAAGATAGTCGTCAAAAAATGAAGCTGACGTACATCTGTACCTCTTGTAGCTGAACCGAAGTTCAGCAATTGTTCAAGGGAGAAAGACTCCGTCCTCTTACTGATGTCACAATGATATGCATAATTATTATGAAGTATGTAGGTTGTAGTACCCCCGACGAACTGCTCAGTTTAGCATTTACGTACAGAACGCTCGCAATTGGAAGACACTACTAAAAGCTCTTTGTTTTACAATGATTTTTATCATTTTGTCCAGCGATAGCGAAATAGAATAATATGCAGTCGTTGCAGCCTCAGCGAGCGCGCGACAGAGCAATAGCATGGAAAAATATATGTTGTATACTTTATATTTCAGAAAGAACCATTGTACAGTGATACTGGTGTGCGGTTAGTGGCGGTGTGCTATGACTGTGCAGATACACCAATAATGAAAAAATTGCGCTCCTTTGGAGGAACCCTAGACCAGAAGATGTATAAAATAATGGACGGGGAAAAAAAGATGAGGTATATATAATAAATAAATAATTAAATAATGTTTAAACTGCCGCGTACACTAATTCATTACCAAAATAGACACAATTTATTAATATTAATCTTAGTAAATAGAATAATAATATAGATTTTATATTATTATTCTATTTACTGTATTCATCAATCAATTTTTATTCACAACCATCTGACTCGACAGACGTCGGCGTCACAGTCGGCGTCGTCCTGACAAAAGCTATTGGGATGTGGCAGTTCCACAAAAAACCTATTACATTTTTTCTTTTCATTTGATACTTTCTTGGACTTCAACGAATATATGAAAATTTTTAAAAAACCAGACGAGTGAACTCCTCAACAGTCAACAGTGTGGACACTAAACTTCATATACGCATTGAATCATCATAGTATATTCTAAGGTTAGCGGCTCATAATGATTGATATACTGAGTAGAACCGAACATGACATTTTATAGCAAAGCTTGGGTTTACTAGCGTCAAAAGATTGGGGTTTGGCTTTCCAAGAAGAAAAGAAAATAAGAAAAAACCGTGGGAAAACTTCCTGGTAGACGTGGGATAATTGAATTAACTAAATTAGGTATACCTAATTTAGTTAATTCAATTATCCCACGTCCGGTTTAAATACATACTTCTTACATAAATATTAGAAGTATGTATTTTAACCGGTAAAAGTACATAGTCGATAAGGTGTAAGAACTTACCTCGTTTTCTATATATTTTCTTTTCAAACTAATTACTTTTCTATATCATTCGATATGGAAACTAGAATAGTGTTCGATGTTTGCCGCCAAAAAATCTAAATCACAATACTTTAATTTTCGTTTCTTACGAATTTGAATCACTTCACGACATTTCTTGATCGTCTGTTCGTTAAATTCAATTAACTTTTGAGTCATTTCTTTACAAACAAAAGACGTTTTTATGTTGATAGTAGCATACTATAAACTGCGTTACTTAAATGCGTTAAAAACGTAAAATCACATGATCCAAGGAATGTACGAACTATGCATAGGGTGGTTAAGCCGGTTGTCCGGCCAACTTTGGTTTTCTAACCTTTTGGTTATCAACCATTTATTAAGAAAAAAAAATACCTCGGTCAAATTTTTTGAAGTTTCGAATTTTGACCACTGAGTGAATACTAGTAGTACCTGTTGAGCGCTTGCAAGTCGGATTTATAAATTATCTTATTATTTAATTTGGTTGCAGTGCCGTGTATGCAGCTAAAGAAACAATAGACATTTACAAGAATGGTAAATCTGCCAGCGCTTGGGTGATAAAACCGGGCGCACCCGCCTTCGACATTACTGAAGCGAGAAAAAAATGCCACGAAATAATGAGAAAATTAATTGAAACGTAAAGTGTTTGATTAGTAAATAAAAAGCCTGATTACTGAAGTGTTCAATTTCTTACATCTAAGGTTTGTCTTCTACAAAACGTACAAATTAAAAGTAATAATCAATTATAATATCCTGTTTAAGCAAACCGCCTACCTAATTAATTATAGCCTATAACAACCTCGTAAATGGCCACCTGTAAAATATAGGTATTCAAATTATTTAATACTAAAAGTAAATCCTAAGTAATCGTAACATCACCGTTGATCATTTTGTTCCCTTTATTATACCTGGAATCCTCCACATATTTTATGCGAGTCGAATTTGAAAATATTATTTCAATCAGCTATCAAATTAAGGATTTGGAGAATATCGGTGGATATCAAAATATATCAATTACGCTGGGCGAGGTCGGCAATTTTGTCGTGTCATTCAAGAAAAATTAAATATTTTCTGCAATCTGGACACTACTAGATTACCGTAAGCCTGTTGAGACAAACCTAGTTATTGTTAATCTCACCCAACACTTTAGTTCATGTAGTTTTTAAGGATAAAATGGCAGTTATTTAAGGTTATTTTAAATTCATTGATCCTATTCATCACCAGCCTATCGCCTTCCACTGCTGATAGAATGCCTCCCCCAAGGAGGGTCAACTATCCCGGTCTTGGGCGATCCGCATCCATGCACTGCCAGCCACCTTCTTCAAGTTGATCCTATTACAGGTTATAAATTGTTTAAACAATTATTATCAGACAGTGTTTGTACTTTGACAATATAAGTTAGAACGTAGCGAGTTTGAATCTCTTTATTATAAAAGCACAAGTACACACACACAGTTATATAGTCAGCGAATATATATATATATATATATATATATATATTAAACTAGGCAGAGCCTGTACTATGGTAACCAGACTGCTAATAAACATACTTATATATTTCTAAATCCCACTAATATTATAAATGTGAAAGTATGGATGGACGGATGTTTGTTACTCTCACGCAAAAACCACTGAACCGATTGCGACGAAACTTGGTATGATAGCTGGAGACCTGGATTTACGCATAGGCTACTTTTTATCCCGATATTCTCACGGGATCGGGACTTAGCCGGGTGAAACCGCGGGGCGCTGCTAGTACATACATAATTATTATTGATAAATTACACCCAGACACAAAGATAAGTTTCTGATCAATTATAAAAGGTTGCCTGTAAAAAGTCTTACTTAGTTTAACGTTTTTTTTTACGAAAATCAGATCATGAGTGTAGAGGGTCACCACCAAAATTCTAATTTTGTATACGAACTCCATTCTGACGTCAGAATAGCGGGTGTGTCTTGATTTTGTTATATTTTCGTTTTTTTTATGTTATAGGGGGCAAACACGTAGATGGGTCACCTGATAGTTAGTGGCTACCGCCGCCCATGGGCGCCTGCAACTCAAGAGTCACAAGTGCGTTGCCGGCTTTTGAGGTGGGAGTAGGGGGAGAAGGGGTTAGAGGGGAGGAGGGAGAGAGGAGAGGGTTAGGACCTTCGGTAACCTCACTCACTCGGCAAAAAGCAATGTAAGCAGTAATCTGTGAGGCCGCGGTATCACTCCGGTTGAGTCGGCCATTACGTGCCGACTTTTTTACTAGAGTTTACTAAGTTTTAAGTTTAAGTATACTACAATATTGTGAGATACGAAATATTTTTCTCTCGAAAATGAGCTGTGTCCGTCTTGCAAACATGTTCAACTGAACATGTTTGCAAGACGGACACGGCTCATTTTATACGTTTCGACAAGGCTTCCGTTTTAGCGAGAGAAAATATTTCGTACCGCGAAAAATACGAGAGTCAATCAAAATAAGCCGTCGTCCGAACTTCAATAGAGTATATTAAATAGAGAGAGAGAATCCTCCAGCCTGGCGACCGGCTTTGAAACTGATGTCCCACGAAACAGTAGCGACTCCAAATAGTGACACAGCGAGTTTAGTATGTACCACGGTGCCTGCGATAAAAGACTTCGCAACACACAACACAATGGAAGCGCAGGCATCCACATCCCGGCGGTCGTTACGACCAATGAATCGGTGGGACAGACAACAATCTAGTCTGGCACCTGCAACCGGTGCGGCAGGACGCCTCACCCTTCATAAAAGGTCCCCGTCGGGTCCGAAACTAGTCAGGTATCCCCGCCGTATATACACGTGAGTAAAACCGCGTATCTTAACTAATATGAATACCGCTCACGAAAGTTTTTATTCGAATATGACAATTTGAATGAAAACAATGTCCTTTACTGTAATTTATTTATTACAAATTTAATTTTCTTAGGTAGAATATTACACTAAACAAAAGATAACAAACTAGAATTTAGCAACAAGTTCAACCACGTTAGGGTCCATCTATAAATTACGTCATATGTTAAGGGGGTCAACGAGGGGTCAACGAAGTGTGACATTGTGTGACACGGGGTGGGGTCATAAGCTTCACTTCGTTCGTTACCTGTCAAAATCTAAAGTATTAAACACAAAACATTACCTGTAAACGAAAGACTGCACAGGCTAATACACTTTTATGAGAGGGGTAGGGGGCCCAAAAATCATTAAATTCGTGTGACGTGATTTATGGATGGCTCCTTACAAGATAAATCTGCCGCGGTAGTCGAGACAGTAGGAAGTAAGAAGAGGCGTCTTCCTGACTTACCTACTGTGTCTCGTTAACCGCCGAAATCTTTGAACTTGACGAGTTTTTTTTTTATCGCATATAACGAAGAACTTGCCCATACATTCACTTTTATGTTTTTAGTCTGATGGTAAATTAAAAAAAGAAGAGGATAATTAACTGATTATTATTTTTAATTACTAACCAACCTTTTCATTAATCAAGCGCTTAGTAATTAAGCACATTACTTTTCAAGCGCTTCAAATATCATTTGGTGACTTTTTGTCCTCACTTCAGTGATCTCGAAGGCTGGTGGGTTATGTTTTACCGCCCAAGTGCTGGTGGATTTACCAATCTTATAAATATCTATTGTTGCTCTAGCTGCATCCACGGCACTGTAACCACATTAAATAATAAAATAATGTATATATCAACAACACAATTATTTTCTTTTTTTATTACAAGTATTCAATAGGTGCAACTCGCATGGTGGTCAAAATTCGACCATAAACATTATTAAAAAAAACACATGAATATTCATTTATTCGTGCATTGTACATCTGAAACCATACACTTTTATAACACTTCAACCCCACAGAAGGTGGGGAAAAAATGATACATTTTTGTTATGTGATCTCCTATCACAGAGGGGAAGGATGGGTTAGGGCCTCCGGTAACATCTTTTACTCAGCAAAACAGGCCGTGGTACTCCGGGGGAGCCGGCCCATATGCCGAAGCATGGCTCTACTACGATGAAGTTTATCGACTTTTACCTTATTAACTACTACCTTAAATAGATTTTTATCGATAACACTAGCTCGTAAACAACTTAAAAAAAGGAAATCGATTTAAAGACAGAGAAGACGATTGAGAGACAGGACTTGGTCCTAAATGCTCGTCTTTGCCTATTTATATATTCGTAAGTTAATATATTCATATAGCTGAATAGGTTAGGCTAAATAGCGAATTTAAAAAAGAAAATATTAATTGAAACGTAATAATAATATTCTTATAATAATAATAATAATAAAAACAAGGAAAAAATGACGAAAACAAGCTATAAATAGAGTACTAAGACATGACATATGTCATGTCATACAAGAAAAAATTTATTAAACCGAAACGAATACAATTATTAAGAAATTCCGAAGATGCTTACAAGATCCAGGGCAAAAGCGCAAATACTATCCCCGGACTCGTCGCTCAGCTCCGCCTCGCGGCCCCCGGAAACTACATCAAGTGTACCGACCGCTGTTGAGGCGTCGAGCTCGACATCGAGTGACGAGTTTTTCTCTCCGCCGACGTCGCCACAACCTGTACGTCGGCAGGGGAGAGGTCGGCCACCGAATAGCTTGGGATTCCGAGGCCCACCGGCTTCGAATAGGGCCCCCGCTACCGGTGGTAATGTGCGTCGCATGAGATGGACGACTTTATTAAATGAGAACGTCATGCGAGCTTATTTTGTGGCTACAGAGGGAGGAACTAACCTCACTGCGTACCGTGATCGTATGCTGTCTCTGTTTCGGGAACTTGAACCAACTGTTAACGTTTCGGCGCAACGACTATCGGACCAAGTACGGGCCATCCAACGATGTCATTTGTTGGATAACTCTGTGCTTGAGAGGCTGCGCTTGGACTTGCAGACTAGCACTATGGCTTCTCCTCCTTCACAAATAGTTACACAATTACCATCTGGTTTATTACGAGCTTACCCTGATGAGGGCGGAGAGGACAGCACTGCTTCATCTGTAAGTACTCAGTATAATGATCAAATAAGGAATACTTTGAAAGTTGCTATTCGAGAATATCGGTCCATGAGTTATGAAAACAGACCTCGTTTGCCGCGTTTGCCAATGCATAAACGAAATAAAGCGCTGGTGTGTGCCCTTGATTCTATGTTAAATATTTATTTAGAAGAAAGCAAAGATCTTAGTGATACACACTCAATTCTGTATTGTGCAGCTGTTGCAGCATGTCGAGTAGCTGGTGTTATATTCCCAGAAAATAATACCGCTACTCGGCTAAAGCTTGCTGTTCCGGCGTGGCAGTGCAGGATTTAGCGTCGTATCACTGAGGCGAGGGCACTCATTGGCAAGCTTATCTGTTTCAGATCGGGTAACACACGCCCGAGAGTAATGCGTTTTGTGAATCGGGCTTTTTCGGGAACTGGTATCAGTTCCTGTCATTATGCAGCACGAGTCACAGAACGCATTGACTTTCTGAAACAGAAGGTTTATGCATGGGCAAACCGTATACGAAGATACAAAAAAAGAGTGGACCGATATACTCAGAATCGTTCATTCCAAAAGGATGAGAGGTGGGTTTATAGAAGGTGGGAGCAGCCTGATGTAGTGAGTGACACACATTTCCCAGATGCTGAAATTACAAATACATTTTGGCGTAACATCTGGGCAATGCCTGTCACTCACACAGAGGGTGATTGGATGCGAGATGTTGAACGATCATGTGAGTCGATTGATACCATGGAGCCAATATCCATCTCCAGCTCTGATATAGCTTGTGCAGTTCGTTCGCTGCCGAATTGGAAATCAGCGGGACCGGACGGACTGCATAACTTTTGGTTAAAGTGGCTCCGTAGCTCACATGTACATTTGGCATCTCAATTCCATTCATGCTTAGAATCAGGCTCGCTTCCAACTTTTATGACCACAGGAGTAACTCACCTCCCCTATAAGTCTGGTAGTGCCACGGATCCCAAAAACTACAGACCTATAACGTGTCTCCCAACATTTTATAAATTACTAACATCTATTCTGAGAGTGAAGATAACATCTCATATAACTAACAATACTATTATGGCTTACTCTCAGAATGGATGTAGAAGTGGGGCCCGTGGCACTAAAGAGCTCCTTATACTTGACACGATCATTAACCAACAAGTTCGCCGTAACCGAAAGGATTTGGCGACATGTTGGATAGATTATAAGAAAGCCTATGACTCTGTGCCGCATACATGCCTCTTGAGAGTGATGGAGTTGTACAAGATTGATACGACTCTATGCAGTTTCTTGAAGGCATGTATGCGGCAATGGAGAACGGTCCTCTGCTATCCAGGATGTCAGCGGCCTGTCGGTGACGGCGAGCATATAAAGATCAAGCGGGGTATATTTCAGGGTGACAGTTTGAGCCCCTTGTGGTTCTGTTTAGCTTTGAATCCTCTCAGTACTTTGCTGGAGAGTTCAGGGCTAGGCTATCGTTTGCGGAGAGGAGGTCAGGTTATATCCCACCTCCTTTTCATGGATGATTTGAAACTGTTTGCCTGCAGCAATTTCCAATTGATAAGATTACTAGAGGTAACTGAAACCTTTAGTAAAGGTATCAGGATGGAATTTGGTGTGGATAAATGTGCAGTCATGCATGTTAAAAGAGGCAGGATTGTGGAATCTGATGGGATGGAACTCACAGATTCCACACACCTTAGATGTCTTACCGCCAACGAAACTTACAAGTATCTAGGTATGTCACAGGCGTTAGGTGTAAATGAATTGATTATGAAGCAATCGTTACAGGAACGCTTCTTTAGCCGCCTGAAAAAAGTATTGAAAAGTCTTTTGTCAGGCGGTAATAAGGTGCGGGCCTATAATGATTGGGTCATGCCAGTCCTAATCTACTCCTTTGGAATACTTAGATGGACTCAGACTGAACTAGATGCCCTGGATAGAATAGTTCGTACATTGCTTACCGCGTACCGAATGCACCATCCACGATCGTCGGTAATGAGATTGTATATCCCGCGGAAATGTGGGGGTCGTGGTTTTTTAAATGCCAAGACCCTCCATAATGGCGAGGTATGCAATCTTAGAGATTACTTCCTCTCCGTTAACGTGGATGTGCATCGGGATGTGGTGGCAGTTGACAACGGACTCACCTCACTTGCTCTAGGAAAAGAGAACTGGCGCAAACCTGCAGTACTTAATATTACTGATCGTAAGGAGATATGGAAGGGCAAAGAGCTGCATGGACGTTTTTATCGGGCCTTAAATGGGCCCGATGTCGATTTATTAGCATCTGTGTCCTGGCTACGGTTTGGTGATCTCTTCGGAGAAACTGAAGGGTTTGTCTGTGCAATTACAGATGAAGTTGTTATGACGTATAACTATCGAAAATATATCCTGAAGGACGGCACGATTGACATTTGTCGGGCATGTCATCGTCCCGGAGAAATCCTCAGGCATATAATTTCCGGTTGTTCTCGTCTTGCCAACGGTGAGTACTTGCATAGACATAACCAAGTGGCCAGGATAGTCCATCAGCAACTTGCTCTTAAATATAACCTTGTGACTGTCGAGTTACCGTACTACACGTATGTGCCCGACCCAGTTCTTGAAAATGGTCGTGCAACATTGTACTGGGATCGATCTATCATCACTGACAGGACTATTGTTGCCAATAAGCCTGATATAGTGGTGATAGACCGATTAGAGCACAGAGCAATGATTGTTGACATCACCATTCCCCATGACGACAATCTCTTGAAGGCTGAAAAACAGAAAGAAATAAAATATTTGGACTTATCTCACGAGATTGTCGACATGTGGGATGTGGATTCAGCAATCATTGTGCCGATAGTCATTTCGGCCCATGGGTTAATTGCTAAGAGCCTCGACCAACACCTTCAGAGGCTCACATGCGAGCCAACATATTACAGCGAACAGACAACGCCCTACGTTCCCTTTCCACATCCATGTTATCTTTAAGATCTTCGGTGACCCAGTGGCCCAGATACTTGAAGTGAGTGGCTCTATTTAAAGTTGTACCATAGAGTGAGACGGGTGGTATCTCTAAACAAACTTTTTTGAGTGTCCTAAAAACCATAACCTCACGTTTCTTCACGTTATATCTGAGCCCATGAGCCCCCGCATATCTTTCACAAATACCTATCAGCTTGCGCAACGCCCCCATTTGAAGGGCTAAGAAACACCATGTCATCCGCGTAGCTAATATTATTAACGCAAACTCCGTTTATATGACAACCAATTCCGGTGCTGCTCAGCTCTCCAATCAGGCTGTTCATATACAAATTAAACAGTTTCGGTGATGTCAGTCCCCCCTGTCGCACACCACACTCCAGCCCATACTCATCCGATTTACAATCCGCCCACCTTAGCTAAGTATTTTTTTCTGATTATTATACCAATACCTAAATATAGATACAATCTCAGGGAGGAGACTAGTGTCTTAATGCATTTTTGTCCACAGTAGCTCGTATGAAATCATATCGAATGCCCTGGACAGGTCCAAAAAACACGCGTATACAGGCGTTTTACGCGCTGTGTAGTACTGCACAGTCTGCTTGAGGCACATGATCGCACTATCCGTCGATAGGCCAGTCCGAAAGCCGAACTGACCGTCATGCAATTTTATATGTTTAGTTAAGTGACCGTTAAGCAGACTATCCAATACCTTCGCTATAACCGTAGCTAAAGATATAGGCCTATAGTTTGACCTGTCCGAGACATCGCCGGTCTTGTTTTTTACAATGGGACCCACAACAGTATACATAAGGTCGTCAGGCAGGTAGGAGTGGCTAACACACAGATTAAATAGCAAAGCTAGGATTCTAGGCAGGTGTACGCCAACATACCGCAGGTGTTCAATGCTGAGACCATCATGACCTGGAGACTTTCCTCTTTTCATAGATTGGATAGTTAAAGCAATATCCTTTTCACAGAATCTTACATTGATATCTCCAGGTGTAGTCTAGACACCGGACACCGACAATAGTTCTGACTGTGCAGGTCCTATAAGCGGTTCAATCCTGAAATACTGCTGAAATAATCTCGCGATATCATTCAGCTCATGTACACCTGCGACGCTCACAGGCCGGCTCGGCTTTAGATTTAACTTGTTCGTTGATTTCCAGAACTTAGAAAAGTTATTATTGCAGTGGTACTGTGCTATTATATCCATCTTAATTTGTTCTTGGTTATTTTGACACCATTTCAATTTTACCTTAAATAATCGCCTAGACTCAGCCATTTCGTTGTATATCCGGCCAGAGCTAGATTTCCCATACAATAGCCAATTTTGAAAACATTGCCGAGCCTTTCTATGAGCCTCCCTCACGTGTCTGTTCCAGCATATTATGTATTTGCCCCTATCAAGATTTTGGGTCGCACTATAAGAGTACTCCGCGCCCTCAGCCAGTATACATACTAATCTTTTATACATATCATTAATTAATGATTTATGAATTAAACAGTTACACATTCTATCAACACATGGTTTAAGTTCCACTGGCCAGTCAATATCTCTCAACTTAGAATTACAAAAATTATGATATATTTCAATTTGATTATTTTCCTTTCTCCCCATGTTACTTTATTTTTGGGGACGTTATTAATTACAATTTTGGGTTTTATTAAATTAACATTGCAAGTTAGCCGTATCGGATATGATCAGACCAGTAGGTATCATATAGTATACACACGCGATCGACAGTTGAGCGCGCGGAGCTCGTGACCACACAGTGATCGAGCCAGCGGCGACATCCGTGTGCCTCACTAACAAAAGTGTATGAATCGTTAGGTAACACATCTAGATCAACACAGGTCCATGACTGTTCCGCACAAACAGGAGTTGATTAGCGAATAACTCACCCGGGTGCGCGTTGAAATCCCCTAACACGTACACTGATTCTTCATCATTATTTTCAATTAAAGAATTTATTTCGCTTAGACACTCCGTAAACTCGATCAAATTATCTAACGAGTCCGTTGGCACAGATATAATTACCATAGAACGCTCACGTAATTCAACTTTAATAGCTGCTATGCGGTTACTACTACATGCAAAGTAAATGACCAAAGCTGTTATGATATAAGGAGCAAATAAGCAGACGATTCTCCTGATGGTAAGTGACTACCACCACACACTAGCGACCCGTCGGGTAAGGACAATACTACGCTAAGTAAGGACAACACTGCGATAATCGTAAAAAAAAGTAGTCTGCTGTAGGTGGACTCTATTAATATCTTCTAGGGGTATTAGATAGTATCTGACTTCTGAACTGAACCTCGGCCTCCACCTCAATTTCGGCCAATACAAACTTCTTTAGAGAATATTTAAAAATAATCAAAGACCAAGTTCAGCGCGGTCGAAGTTTTGGTTGATTTTTTAGCCGAAACCTAAACTATTGCCGAAACATGATATTTTGTGTTGAAACTGGCCGAAACCGAAAAGGAACCTTCGGTCGGTCACACTAGTTTGACGGCTCTAATTCTATAAATCTGCTATACCATACCATATATTTATTTAATTATGATAACGGGCATTAACACGATCGCGTAATAGGTGTTACATACCTTTGAATTGTCTGAAGTTTCGACCAGGTTGCACTGTTAGCCTGTGACCACGGCCGTTAATTCCCGTCAACACAATAATAATACGAGAAAGTTTAATAATTATCTCCTTATTTATTTGTTTGGAGAGTTCATTCGTACCTTAGCTTTTTTTCCGCCTCAATCATTTTGTTCATCTCCTCGTCATGGGCTCCTGCAAAGGAGCGCAAGTTTTCCAGTATTGTTGTATCTGTACAACTATAGCACACCGCTATTATCCGCACACCAGTATCACTGTACAACGGTTCTTTCTGAAATATAAAACACACAATATAATTTGTTCCAGGGGTTCTTTTGGTGTTATTGGCTATTTGGTTAGTACCTCCGCCCTAAATGCTAAACTAAGCATTTCGTGGGGGTACTAAAACCTACATGCTTCATAATCATTAAATATATCAAATCCTCAGCACAAGACTAGGCACAATGTGGGCAAGAAGTGGGTATGGGCGTTTGAAAAAACTCCCTCCGCCTAGACTCTGCGTAACGCCGATAGATGGCGCTTGTGTTCCTTTCCGGTGAATTTATTATAGAGAGCGCTCTAAGCATCCGTATTAATGACCGAAGAGAAGCGACAAATATAACATTTTGATGTCAGTGAAAAGGCGGTCCCATGTCAAACGAACGATTGCTGGACTTCCGTGCTTTGACCAGCCAGTCGATTCACCCACAAGAGCTACAGATGTTTATTATCTTAGTTCTTCGACGTTTTCTTCGTACCAAATCATAGCTAATAAATAAACAACCAGAATCGCCTTCTCCATAGCTCGTGGAGTAACTTGATATAAGTCAAAGCTATAGGAAATGCTGAAATATCTTTATAGGTTTGAACTAATAACTTACACCAAGGATTTCAGTGAACATCAGAACGGCACTCTTGGTAGCGCTATAGGTGTACAACGGTACTATGGATGGGTACAGTCCGGCTGTCGATGAGATGTTAAGCACCGCACCACCCCGGCCCCCCTTGCTTTTGTCCATGATCTCAATAGCCTTGTGAGTGCCGATAATTAACCCTATCTGAAAATTAAATTTGATTTTATCTATGTGGCGAATTTCAAACCTTTTAAATATTTTTTTTGCATGTAATAGGGGGCAAACGGGCAGACGGGTCACCTGGTGGTAAATGACTACCACTGCCCATGGGCACCTGCAACTCAAGAGACACAAGTGCGTTGACAGCCTTTAAGGTGGGAGTAGGGGAAGGGGGGAACAGGGGTAAAAAAGGGGAGAGGGAAGGGTTAGGGCATCCAGTAACCTCACTCGGAGTAAAGCAATGCAAGCATTGCTTTACTGCCGGTTTTGCGGACTGTGGCTCAATTTGGAAAACGATGATTTGATACATTTTGTCATAACTAAGTGGCAGAAGCATAAAGGCTACGACATCGAACTTGGGATCAATTGGACCACACAGAAGGTTTACTGGTTGGTACACGTGACCTGAATATTATGCAAATAATAATTTCCCTACATCAGCATAATATACAGTACACATATTCATATATATTATTATTATATACATAATATAGGTATGTACATTATAATGTTCACATTATGTATTAATTATGACACTTTTAATGTACATATGCATTATATAAAAGCTAGGTATTTCCTTGTTATCTATTCACACTTTATGGTAAACGTCATATGTTCTGTTTAATGACTGTAGCTGTTGTTCTAGTTTATATCAAGTAACAAAGTATGTAACAAGTATGTAACTTTTAATTGAAAAAGAGACAGCGATGGCAATGGTTACCGAACAATAATGTAAAGCCTTAGTTTGTAATGGCAACTGTGGGTGCCCCACAGGACAGGCTTGCCTGGTGTGGGGCCACCGGCAATATATTATATCGGCAATCTTTTGTGTTTTTTAGTAATAAGCTATTATTATAATAAAACTATTATTATTATTATAAACGGGCTCAAATCATAACCATTCTTTTGGCCTTCACCGTAGTTGAGTAAAAACTAACCACTGCTATAACTGTAGTCATACATATTTCGGTGAATTTAGCAAATTAGGGAATCTAGTTTCAAGTAAAATTGACTCATAACGTGTTTAAGAAATTAGTGTATCTAGGACTAAAGTGCAGTGAAAGCATTTTCTTGGATTTTATTCGCGTGCTTGCTGAGGAAGGCTCTTCTCCACCTCGGGTGAAAGAGAGAGGCTGCGCTTAACAAATAATTCGTCCTTGTCGCACTACAGCGAACTGCGCGTCGCAACGAGGAGCGTGGCAGTTATACTCACACTACGACAAATATTTTGAATTGGAAATTTTAAAGCCAAAAAGATGATCTTCGAATGCAGCGCTTGTTGTTCAACAATAAAGGATAATGATCCTTTTATGAAATGCACTGTTGGTAAATGCGGCAAAAGGTATGACTTGGAATGCCTCAAGATAAACCTCGATGTGTTTAGGTCATATTCACTAGGATTTACAAATAAATGGGTAGGTATGCCCGGAGTGTATTTGCATGAGTACCAAGCGAGGAAGTGTGGAAAGTTTGGTCGGGAATGATGACATATCTGAACTCAACACGACTAACTCCTCAATAAGTAACATTAACACCAAGAGAGGGAGTCAGACTAAATTCTCACCGATAGTAGACGGAGATCTAGATGTGGACGTTGCATTACTCAACGAACTAAGACAATTTCGTTCAGATATTACAGCCCGCTTGGACAGCCAGGCTAATGCAATAGCTGACTTGCAATACCAATTCTCCCAAAACAAAAGCCATCTAGACAAACTGGTCGAAATAATTACTGCAGTCAAACAAAAAGTCAACTCTAAATGGACTCTAAATAACATACAACAAGAATTGAAGCAGGTAAACGATGACTCTCCACGTACACGTGTGGCGTTTGCATCCGGATACTACGACGGAGGCAATCACTGAACATGTTAAAAGCGTATGTGGACAGGAAGTGATTGTAAAAGTAGATAAAATAAAACATAAGACGGAACGGGACTATTCTTCTTTTAGAATTGGAGCAACGGCACAAGTATATGAAGAATTAAATAAAACGGAAACATGGCCACTTAACGCGGAATTTAATGAATGGATTTGGTTTCGTAGATCAGCAAAAAAAAATCTCTACGAACAATAATAATAATATTGAAATATATTACCAAAATGTAAGGGGTCTTCGAACCATTTAGATAACTTTAGAAGCAACATAACAATATCACATGCAGACTTATTTGCTATAACGGAATCTGGCTGCACCGAATCCATAACCAACGCGGAAATCGTCCCACAAGGATATAAAATATTACGTTGCGATCGAGCGGACGGACGGAAACAGGGCGGTGCGCTTCTCGTGGCCACACACCGTTTCGACCTAAGGCAAGTATTTATCGACGACACGCAGATCGACACCTGCGTATTTGAAATAGTTTGTGCAACGGTTCATTTAAATAATAGATTTTTGTTTTTATGTTGCGTGATTTATATACCACCTAATAGTTCGGAGAATGATTATATGCTTTTATTAAGGTTAATTGAAAAACTTTCTGATAAATATAGGGAGGTAATAGTGATAGGAGATTTTAACTTATATTCGTGTTCTGTAAATATTAGTAATTATTATGAATGTTTTGTGTCCTATTGCGAGTTCACTCAAAGCAATGAGGCTCCCAACTGTTTAGGTCGTCAACTAGATCTAGTTCTTAGTGCGGGTTGTGGGGTCGCAGTGACAGTGGTAGCGGCGGACAACGAGGCATTGGTGCCCGTCGACTTGTATCACCCACCGCTCGCCGTCAGCGTTGCAGTCAACAGTACATCGCGCGCCCCGCCCCCGCCCCCCGCGCCGCCGACACCTGAGCCCACCGCCAACACCGCGGCTGTTGCGGACGTCACTAGTGGCCCGCAATGGAACTTTTATAAGGCTGATTTTAATTTGTTATACTCGTTGCTTTCTACGATTGATTGGAGTGAGATGTATGAGATGCGTGATGTAGAGGAGATGGTGAAATTCTTTTATGAGAAACTTATCCATATTTTAGACAAAAGTGTACCGAGAAAAAAGCCTAATTGTGAACATTCGAAGTATGTGTACCCTGAGTGGTACACAGCTGATATTATTAAAGATATAAAAAATAAAGCTAGACTCCACAAGATATATAAAAAATCTAAACTTAACAGTGATTACATAGAATTTTCCCAATACAGAGCACGCGTTAAGAAGGCAATAAAAACTGCGCATGAAGAATATAAAAAGAAAATTCAAATTCAGTTTACGAAAGATCCCAAGTCATTCTGGCAATACATTAGAAATAAAAGAAAAGTAGTAAATAAACAGGTTATCATAAAGGACGATCAACATCTCACCAATGAGGAATGTGCGAGGCACTTTGCGAGTTTTTTTGAATCTGTGTACAGTACGGAGGCACCGAATCTAGATATAGGCGTAGCGACACGGCAAATTGCCCTAACAAGTGCGCATGTACAGGTTGATTCGCTCAGTGTTAAGGACGTAAAGGAAGCACTTGAAAAGCTCAAACCAAAACGCTCATCTGGTCCGGATGGCATACCGGCGTTTATTTTTTAGAGACTGTGGCAGAGTATTAGTTGAACCACTACTTCATATTTTTAACATCTGTTGAAGTAGATCTGTAGAAGAATCACATCTGTAGAAGAAACTACGTTCCCTGCACAGTGGAAGATAACTAGAGTTGTACCAGTTCCGAAACATAAGTTGACTTCGTGTGTCAGTGGCTATAGACCGGTGGCGGTGCTATCGACGCCAGCGAGTGTTCGAGTCTGCCATCCAGCGCTGTATGCAGAGACAGGTGAGCGCGCATCTGTCGGATGCGCAACACGGATTTCGACCGGGTCGAAGCACAGCCACCAATCTACTCAACTTCATGGCTCAGGTGGTACCGGCTGTTGATGCTGGAGTACAAGTAGACACCGCGTATTTTGATTTTAGAAAGGCATTCGACACTGTCGATAATGACGTCTTACTGAGGAAGCTAGCTGAAATAGGATGTACGCCTCACCTGCTGAAGTTTTTTGCAAGCTATATGAAAGACCGAAAACAATATGTAGATTACAATGGGTATAAATCAGAGCCATATTTCATCAGGTCAGGCGTGAGTCAGGGCAGTAACTTAGGGCCTCTAGAGTTTATCATAATGATAAACAGTTTACCAGGGGTGGTCAAGCACGGTACATGTTTATTATTTGCAGATGAACTAAAGTTGCTACTCGAGGTTAAGGATGAGTCGGATGGTGGGCGGCTACAGGAGGATATAAATAATGTAGTAAAATGGAGCAATGAAAATAAACTACATTTCAATGTATCCAAATGCTCAGTTATGTCATTCACTCGAGCACGAACCTCTGTGAACTACGAGTACAACATAGAAGGTGAGCCATTAGAAAGAGTGACACAGATAAGAGATCTGGGAGTATATGTTTCACCAGACCTAACATTCCGTGAACATATAATAAATATATGTAAGAAAGCGTACCGAAACCTAGGTTTTGTATTGAGGCAGGCACAGGGGTTCACAAATATCACTACACTAAAAGTGTTATACGATGCACTGGTCAGAAGCCACTTAGAACATAATGCTGTCATATGGGCACCTCATGAAGCGAAATATAGCGTTATGCTAGAGCGCGTTCAAAATAAATTCACGAGGCACTTGTATTAAGTATAAGCTTTACGGGGTATACCCGATTTATCCCCTAATGTACCCTACACTGTTTGTCCTCGGAATGGTCGGGTATAACGAGCTCAGAGTACGGCGGAACTTTGCGCTGGCAGGACACCTATTAAAACTACTGCGTGGTGTAGCAGATAACCCAGGAGTGCTGTGCCACCTGAAAATTTGTGTGCCGGACCGTTATATCTGGCGGAGGCGACGTCCACAATTGCTGCACGTATCCGTGGCTAGAACTAACCTGCTCGCTAAGACACCTCTCACTAGGGCTATCCGTATAGTGAACCTGGTTCACGAGCGGGTTGATATATTCTCGTGTCGATTGAGTGAACTCACAAAAGTAACTTTATTAGTTGTAAGTTATTTAGATACAGTATAATATATAAATAAAATACTCGTATAGTATAATATTTACAATATTAGATAAACCGGACAATATATTTATTATGTAAATTAGAGTTCATTAGATATTCAACATGTGATATGAAATAATAATTAGACTTAAGTTACCTATGTTTAGAAATAAGTTACCTACTATTATATTAGGCTTAAAAAATCCTGTAAAGATAGTGTATGGTTATAAAATATAAATAAATAAATAAAATAAATAAATAATATTATATGCTTACAAGTGTGCTGTGGTTTCGCAATAAAACGTATTTTCTCTTTTTTACAAAATACAACATATTAACTACACGATTGCTACACTTGTTAGTATGTACACGAGGCAGCAGTTTTTGTAAATTCAAATCCACACCAATTTAATTTATAAGTCTCAGCCTGAGTCAGTACAGATGAAGTTTCATTCATACGAACGAATACATACATTGGTAAAAAAGATACTTCTTTCTTTCTTCTTGCCATTGGAAATGCGTGATATCACGTATGTCATGAAAGTTACCAATGGCATAATCAATTCGCCGCAACTCCTCTCTTAGGACGAAACATCTTTTTTTCCCGAAGTGCAACTAGTTTCAGTAGTCTACAACCCCCCCCAGTTTTAGTTTTTAGCTGTTTTATACCGAATACTTTAAGATGCAATCTGAGCAGAGAGTTCTTTGGAAGCGATAGAGGCAATGTTTGACAGAAACAAACGTATACAGTGTATGCTTGTGTAGGTATAGGATATCTGTATCACTCTGTAACTATTAATATATAAGTATGTCTAAGGTTATGTTATTTTGGACCGTTTTGCCCTTTTTTGGGCACAAATTCCTATCATGGGGAATGATTCAGTATTTCCGTAGCTGAGTCAGTGCCAGAAGCCAGACATCGAGATAAGAAGCCCATTACGGCTTCATACCATTTTTGTTTGTATTAAGCCTATTTTTTCAGGCCTACTACAAGTAATACTGCTAAACCTGCGACTGCACCAGAATTCAAGATGTAAAATTACAAATATATATCCATGTTGCTAACAACAAGCCTCCATAGTTAGGTAACAATATACTACACTCAAGAAAAGTCGGTCATGAACCAACACATACAAATACACCTACAAACCTATACGTACATACAAAAATATATTCTTAGAAATAGTACTTATTAATAATGTAGCACAAACGAATTTGAAATTAGATGATATAAGATAAAAAAGAATAACATTATTTACAATATTTACTGCATTACCTAACAGTTTGAGTACCGCCTCCGACAATCAGTGAAAAATGGTTTTGCTAAAAGCTGTCTCACTGTGTTAGCCTTTTTTGTACGTGCACTTCGCAGTAAGAAGGAATTACGCTTGTAATTAGTAGTCACAAAAGGTACATGAAGCAGTGATCGCTGTCTTAGACCGACTTAGTTAGTTCGCAATCCTATTTTTGATAAGAGCTCGGTGGACTCAATTGTGCCATTCGCGATGCTAGTCAAATAACTAGTGTCGCTTATATGTCCCATGTATTCAAGTTGAAGGAAGTGATTTGCACATTGAATTGATTTTAATTTGTGGATGCTTGTTAATAGCAATAGATACTGCATAGCGTAATTTCATACCATGTAACATTAGTCTGTAAACTTTCCAAAGAATATATAAATTTATATTCATACATAGTTAAAGAGATCAAGATATGCGACCCTGAACTTTACGAGCTATTGATTATCATAAGCAATACCAATATCAATGCTAACCAGTTCGGTGAGTCAGTTAATTTAATTAAATATGCAAATTTTCCTGACCAGAATTCTTAGAATATATAATTTCTACTTAGTAGAGCGTCATCAAACAATGCTACCTGAGGAGGCTTTGTATGTATAGTCCTATACCATATAGCAGTGTTTTTTGATTTATGGCTAAAATATATGACCCACTCATCATAACAGGCCTTTTTAAATTTAGACATTAATGACCATTGATCTGATGAGTAATTTATAGCGGTTCTAGTTACAGCTGCTAACATATTACTAAACATATTATAGATATAGGCCAAGTTCAAGAAACAGGAACTGCCGACGCAGCAGCCATGTAATATTACACAAACCATTTGGAGCTAGTTTTGACCATGTGATCGCTCATAACCAATTTAACATAATGTTGAATTTTTGTTTATTTATTAAAACCTCTTAAGTTAACAAGAATCAACGGTCATTTAGATATTAACGTTAAAAATCGGCATTTTTATCACCGACTGACTTACATATACATCAAAAACCTAACCCACTTCCCGATTACCTAGAAAGTTGTATTTTGGAGTCCAGCTTTTTAATTTTGTATACACAAAGGAAAAAAACAGAAAACATTGAATTTTACGATTTAAAATATTTTGCAAACAATCAATTTTTATCAACTTCTAGCGCCTTTCAAAATTATAATAGCAATTATTTTTTCTTCTCTGCAGGAGAATAGGTTCCACGATTCCACGATGCCTATAATACATAATTTTAAATTTAAGACTTAACTTAGGTATTTATTAGAACAAAGATAAAGTAAAAACGCTTTTTTTCTACACAAACTTAGACATAAATCACCACTGTAATAATAATTGAAATTTGCATGCCACAGCTTACGGCTAAACGTGTAGTGTTTTGTACATACCATAAGATCCTATATTGTTACCATGTTTATGAGCAAATAAATAAATCTCTTATCATTTCCATATCATTTCGTTTCAGTCTAAGTAAACGTGAACTATCCACAAACAACATTATCTCGTGATTGTCCTTAACAAGATGACGTAAGTAAGTGATTAATATAAATTAAGAACAAAATTGAGCCGAGATAGAACCTTGTAGAACTCCCACTTTTACTACAGACCCTATAGAAAGCTTGCCGATAATATCGACTTTTTTAATCCTATTACTGAGGTTAAAAGTATGGAAGATCCAACGCCGAGTTTTTGATGCCGTAGTGATGTAATTTTGTGATGCTTCACGAACAACACAATCAAAAGCTTTGGATAAATCGCAAAAGATACCTAGGGCATCGTGGGCGTCCTCCCAGGCATCAGATATATGGTTTACAAGCTCTAGATTAGTTGTGGAAATACCCCTATTAAAACCAAATTGCTTATTGTATAACAAACTATTGATATAAAAGAAACTGCAATTGTTCATAAATTATAGGTATAGGTAGTACCAAAATAGGTTTGGTTTGGTTGGTTACTTGGTTGGGTCTGAATACACACCGGACAACCCTTTACGGGGTCTTTTAAAAGGATTCCGCCTCACTCTCCTTTTGAAGTTGGTCAGTAAATACTTACAAGATTTATTTCAACAGTTTTCCGTATTTCTTCGTAATTTGCTTCAAGAGCCACTCCAGCGTTGTTGATCAACACGTCCAGGTAGCTCTGCTCCTGTCGCGTGTCCTCGATGGCTTTCAGGAACTCATCTTTAGTCACGTCACACTTCACGAACTTGGCTTTGTTAGCTCCGTATGTTTTGTTCAATTTCTTTTCTAACTGAACCCCGGCGACTACGTCCACGTCCAATATTCTCACATGCTGCAAATCAAACAATTAATGCAATCAAAAGTATGAATAGCATATAATTGTAATGACATTCATATTTGTCGCGGAATCATAATAATGAGATGTTTTTTCATGTCTCAATTATTTTGTTTATTATCGACTAATTAGATACAATTAATGGTCTTAATGGTTATATAAACAAGTTTATAACAAAGAAATACCTTGTGAGGGTAGGGTAACCCTGTAAACGCACGTATGTCCAAGAGTGTGGAGTGGAGAGCAATTTCTTTTTTTAGTTAACAATAACATAATAGTGAAAATTTGGTGTTTTATGGATTCAAATTAATCCATGCAAAATATAATTTGATTTAATTAACAGTAATAGCCTCCGCACATTTCTCCGACATTGAATTTTTGAATGAAGTTGTGTTTAGACTCTTTTTTGACTCTGTAAATGTACGTAGTTTAAGAAAAAGGATTTATAATATTTTTTTATTTCACCTAACTATTATAATAATAGTTTATTTTCAACACAAAACAAAAGAATGCATGTAATAACTTTAAATGAGAGGATTGAGGAGGGAGCGCAGGAGGGGACAGTTAGTAACACTTTTTCAGTCGTTAGAGCGCTACTGTTTTTCATCTACTCGCTTTATACTTTGATCGGACGAAAGACAAAACTTTGAATATTATTCAGAAAGTTTGTAAATACTAGAGAACTAGGTTTAATAAAAATTCCCTATGGCAAAAGTGCACAAAGTGCCTAAAGAATTTTTCACTTCAAAAATAATTTTAAAAGAACTGATAACTTATATATGCAATAAGGTACATTCTTTAACTCCTTATATTCATCTCTTAGAGGAGGATTATTTTCTTCAAATTTAAATGGGACCAACCTGGAGTACAGTCTATTCAATTAAAAAAAAAATGCGGAAATCGGTTTACGGATGACGAAGATATCGCGTAATATACACACAAAAAAAGCAATATTGAGTCGAATTGTGAACCTCCTCCTTTTGGAAGTTGGATAAAATAGACAGTAACGTAATATATGTATGTTACTAGAGCTACCCGGCCACTAGTTATTGAGCCATCAAAGACAGATCCTGTATTTATTAAAAGAGGAATTAGTTCGCTTTTTACCAGCATTCACTAAAAAGCTAAAAGAAAAAAAGTGAAAAATCAAGCTGTGTGTTGCCTTAAACTTAACAAGAGATGAAGATACAATCATGTTGGATCAGGAGACGTATATACATACAGGAGCTGTTTCCATACATTACAGCATGATTATCTGACTTTCACGAATTTTTTAGATAACATCAAAACGACAGTGTCAAGCGACAATTAAACAGTCACGAGTCGTGACTCACGACTCGTCGTGGTAGAGTAACTAAAAAAGATGTTTTACATAATAGGAAATATGCAAGTGACTCTAAAATAACCTAAGTATTTTTATTGCTATAGAAATATACCTATTAAGTAAAACATCTTTAAATTAAATATAATTTCCAAAAGCAACGCTATTGGATGGACCGAAATGTGACGCGCCTTCCCAAGCTCGCGGTATAAGAAAATTCACATAGTCATGTGCAGTTTTGATTTGGAAGAGGAGCAATATAATATATTATGTAAGGAACAATATAAGGTTTCATAACTTTTGTTTTCACAAATCAATACGGAATATAACAAGTCGTTGTCCTTGACGTTACAGAAAAATCACGCCGAATTGCTGGTGTTTAAATCACGCGGATCCAACTGCAGTTCCTTTTTTTCTGTAGTAGTAGTAGTGTGTACACATGTGTTGTATTTTTGAAGTGAAAACTTTTTTAGGCCTTAACTTTAAAGTAGGTATAGGGTAGGGTATAGGATACGTTCCGTATTAGCAGTTTGCGTACAAATAAAAACATCTGTACCGTGCCTTCAACGAATATAATTATGTATGAAGTGCAACCACCACGTGCGTCAACTTAGGCAATTTATTAATTGATTAGTTTGATTTGGTATTAGGTAAGTATGTTTGTGTAAGTCATGTGAATATAAAGAATGTTCATGTAATCAAAACAAAACAAAAATGCATCAATATCAATAATAAACGATCAAGTATTGACACTTGTCTATAACAATTAGACGAAAATTTTTGTAGGTAATATTGTTAACATGTGCAAAAAGGTTTATTCATTTGAGTTTATACATTACAAACAGACATACAAATCCTTTTTTAGGGTTCCGTACCTCGACAGGAAAAAACGGAACCCATATAGGATCACTTTGTTGTCCGTCCGTCCGTGGGTCTGTCTGTCTGTCAAGACCCTTTTTCTCACGAACGCGTGGAGGTATCAAGCTGGAATTTATATCTAATACTCAAGTCTACTGTCCCTTGGAGCTGTGAAAAAATCAAACTTCGAAGCCAACGCAATCAAAAGATACAGCCGTTTATGCCGCAAATTGCCGCAAATTTTCGACAGTCGCAAGAGAATCAAAACCCACTTCCCGTGAACTCGGAATCTTAAAATTTGGGTACGAAGCAACGTCTTATAGCACAGATAAAGGAAAAATTGCGAAAACCGTATATTTTTAGTTACTATAGTAACTAGTACTATAGTACTATAGGTTCCGTAAAATATTTTACGGAACCCTCGGTGCGCGAGTTCGACTCGCACTTAGCCGCTTTTTTTTGTAAAATATAAGTTTAGATTTAGATGTAGACTATAGCATTGGTGGTCATAAAGTTCAAAAGAAATCATGACATGCACAATATTCATTTAATTCACTCATGGTCGTATTATATACTCTGGTATTATTTTCTTTTGGACAATTGAAGGAGAACCTAAGAGAGTTGTAAAATAAACCTTTAAAAGGCAAAGTTAAAAACATTACCAGATTAGATTTTATCTTTTAATTTTTTATTTCATCATTAGATTATTACTATTTATAGACATTGTGATACTGTGCATGTGATTAACGATTATTGTTTCACGCATCAAAACGGTTCTGTTCCATCGTACGTAGTGAGCAGCGGACGTCCATTAATTACGTGAGGCTCGAAAGGAGGGGGAGGGGATTGGAAAAATCACAAAATATATATACAAGGGGGAGAATAGTGAGATATGACGTGTATTTATTTTTTCGTTAAACGCCTGATTTCAAAACCGAAAAGTGCCGCTTCTCAGGCACTAGTCTGTGACTTTCACCTGATTACACCATTCCTTTATTATTTTTATGCCAGTCAGAAACAATTTTCAACCGTAATGTCTGTCTGGACATTTTTATCGCGGTGCTTAATTTTCCATCATTAGATTATATCTTTATTTAAAAAATAAAGTGTGGGTGTGTGCAATTCACATACGCAGAAGTGAAACTTCAGAAAAGTAGCCTATGGGAGAATGAGAAATAAAATATAAAAACAACACAAATAATTTACTAATGTTAATAAACTTAATTTTAGATAATTTATATAAAAGTTATTGGTCAAATAAACACAGATGTGTTAAATAATTAACATAAATTTATTAACAAATTAATTATTAATACGAAAATGCACAAAAATTACACCACGAAGGCTTGGTAGTACGCAGATGCAAAGGCAAAGATTATAGGAAACACTGATACTTGTATTCTATCTTATTCTCTCGCAGGCTAAATCCTATTTATGACCATGTTGGTGTCTTTTTAAAGAATTTAGGAAACATTGTAAACTTTTATTCTATCTCATTCTCTCGAAGTCTAAATCATATTTATGAATATGTTTTTTTCTGTATCGTGACGCTTTTTCGTTTCATCGTATTTCAAATCACAACCATTCTAAAGAAGTTTCACTTCAATAATATTCTGATTTTTTAAGATACTGTGTAAAAAAAAATACAAGCGATTTTGGATAAAGGGGTTAGTCTAAAAAGATGTTAAAAAATATCACGTGATTAATGGACGACCCCTAAGAAGACATTTCTTAATTGCACATTTATGACGGTTCTAAATCAATATAAAAAGCCTATCGTCTATAGTTATTCAAAGGTTTCGTCATCTGCCTACTCTTGTCTTAATTTTATTTGGGGTCGGCCGAAAAATATATTAAATGTGAGTAAAATAATTTACTAAACGAAATTAGTATTTTCTAGCTAAAATTAATTTTTCATTTTTTCTAAATCGATTAAAACTTACTCTTTAATAAAATCTTTAGTTAATTTTAATCGAATCAGCAACGTGTTACTAATTGGCTACTTACAAATCGAACTGTCAACAAGAATGGACAGGGTATAAGAGATAAATCCTTCCTATTTTGTTCAATAGTTTAGTTAAATGTTCTGGCGACATAGTAACAATCTTAGATAAGGATGTACACGTACAAGGTATGTATTTACTGCCTCCAGAACAAAGACAAAATCAAATAATCAGAATTAAATCGGTAGTAAATAAATACAATATGTTTGTATTTTTATAAGGGGTGTGTAATGTTTGGTATAATAACAAATGCTCTAATTTCACTTGAAATAACGTTCATATGATATAATTTTTATATGCTATGATGTCAAGTAACCTAAATTCATATGACCCAATGTTTTATATCATCTAATATTCCTATAATATAATAACATTTAGTATAACATTCATTTTATAAAATTTTCAATACGTATAATATTCTTTTTATATAAAATTCATTTAACCTAATGTTCTTTTGACCTATAGCTCGACGGGCTCCTACTTCTGGGTGGTTTATAAAAAAAAAAACCACGAAGACCTTAGTCTTCTAACCTAACCCATCCAAGTCGGATTGCTCTGAGTCGGGATATTAACCATAATTGATTTGGACCTTACAATATTATATATTATTTTAATTTAAAATCATTAAATTACTTTTAATGAATATTAGTTGAAATGTGCATTATGGAAAATGTTCATTAAACCATATAAAATTAGGTAAAATGAAATTATATCAAAAATTCATTACTTCTTATGATCGTTATATTAAAGAAAAATATATTAAATGAAATTAGGTCAAATGATCATTAGAACTTTTGTTATTATTTCAAACGTTACACACCCTTTTATAAGATCGTACCTTGGCGCCGTCTTTCAACACTTCAGCGGCGAGCGCGGCGCCTATTCCATTGGCCGCGCCGGTGATCGCCACGACCTTGTCACTGAGAACGTACATGTTGATTCTACTGCTCCGTCGTTAATGATACCTTACTGTACCCTGTACAACGTTTTATCTATTTTTGAAGTGCGATTAGTGATGCCTTAACACGTTGCCGTTTCGATTTGCAACAATAATCGATTTTACTAACTTTTAAACTTGTTAATTCCCGTGGAAATACATAATTATAATAATCGATTTTATTTAAGAGGAACTTTGTATAATTTTAAAACGCTTATATTAGCGTCACTTGTAACTAACTAAACAAATCATTTGCGACTGCGAGTTGAGTTGTATGGTTGCAGCAAGCGCGCTTACAGCCCGCCAGTGGCTTTTTCATATATGCACCCCGCGGTTTCACCCGCGTTAGTCCCGGTGCCGGGGAATATCAGGATATAAAGTAGCATATGTGTTAATCCAGGTCTTCAGCTATCTACATACGAAGTTTCATCGCAATCGATTTAGTAGTTTTTCCGTGAAAGAGTAACAAACATCCATACATCATCACAAACTTTCACGTTTATAATATTAGAAGGATTATACGACCACGTTTTAATGCTCAATTTTGAATGACAACTTAATTGCTGGGGTGGAGCCATGCCGTTGCCGTGACGGTATAGTGTGTGATGACCTTTAAAGTAGGTACCTATACAAGTTTTAGAGACGGGTGTCTGTTATAGGTGTAGGTAAAACCTGTAGTACAGATCATCCGTCTGTTTCTCCACCAGACGAGTATAGGTACATGACCATATTTATAACAGTTTAATAAATAAGAATAATAATTAGCGCCCTCTAGAATCAGAATCAGAATCATATTTATTTGCAAAAATACTGTGACAAATGGTGTTACAATAAAGAATATTCAAGGTACAAGTATTTTGACCAGAAAAGTGGCATGCAAAAACAAAATAAAATCAAAATAATTAATTATGTTAAGCAAAGTAAAAAAATAAAAATTATTAGGTTGATACAAATAATGAAATCCGATGTCATACAGGAGAAAAACATAATAATCTAAGAGCAATAATTACATAATAATAGTTACAAGCATAGTCAATTATAGAACAAAAATAGTAAGTCCATGAATAATTAATAGATGCCTTTCCATTATAACTAAAACAAGAATTAAGAGCATTGTTCGCAAGGAGACGTTAATATAATTAAAATAATAAAATAAATTAGCTTAAATTGAATTCTCAAATTTGTCATTTAGATAATCCGTTAAAGTATAATAAATAGCATTTGTCTGTTAATAATTCATTTATTTTTTTCTTGAACGCTTCCTTTACTGTTTTTGGCAGTTTATTATATATGAGAGATGCCATATGGAAAATGCTTTTGTGCATCAGTGCAGTGTTGTTTTACGCACACAAAGTCGATAAACATCTCGCTGTCGTCTATTGTATAAATCTGAAGCTAGCATAAATAAATCTGGATTACGTTTCACAAATACAGCTACTTCAAATATGTATAAGCAGGGCAAAGTTAACAGTTTATATTTAAGAAAATATGGGCGACAGCTATCTGTAGTTTTTAATGCAAACTAGTGGATCTATATATGTATTATTAGCGTGACGGTCACGAGTTCAGTGCTTTTTCCTCATAGCAAAAGTGCAGCAACGTGCCTAAAGAAGTTTTCACTTCAAAAATTAGACCCATAGTTAATCTAAAACGACAAACTAACCAATTAAATACAAATTTATGTACAAAAATAACAGAATAACAAATTATAAAATTAAAAATTAAAAGATATTAACATAAAATTGAAAACCTTTACACTGAACGAATGAACCTTTATCTTTCTATATATACATATAAAATGCTTTGTCCTAATTGACTGGCTGACGGATCATCGCACAGCCTAAACCGCTGGTCGTAGAGATGTGAAATTTGGAGAACGTATTCCTTGTATTATGTAAGCATCCGATAAGAAAGGATTTTCTAAAATTCCATCCCAAAGGGGTTGAAAAGGGTGGCAAAGTTAGTATTTGAACACGTGTTTGCTTGGCCTGATAACTTCAAGTTGACAATAAAAGTCAAGACGTCAATCATGCGACAAGTGAGGCACATAGCGTTAAAATATAAGACTTTCATAATAGATGGCGTTACAAGAAACTATACTATTATTTCCACATATATGTATAACTTCATGACTCTCTATATTTCAGAATTTTGTGAAAAAACGATTGCAAGATAGTAAAAAATAATTGCTATACCTATTGTTTTACAGCATAAAAATATTGTAATGTTTAAAATACAATAAAGGAAATAAAAAAAAATACACAAAACTGCAAAGGTTATAAATTATTAATACAATACAAAACCATAATAGATGGCGTTATAATAAATGAAAAAAAAATTGAGAATTTTATATTATTTAATTATCTTCAATTTTATTTTCGGATACAGGTAATAATAAGTTGCAGGACGTATTTTTTAGATGATGTAGGCGTTCTATAAGAAAGTAATTTAAAAATGTATCCCTTAAAGGGTCAAAATAGGAAATGAAAGTTTGTAAGATTTTACTCAACTGAAAAAAAGGGGTTTTCTCAATTTGATACGAATATAGGTTTTTTTTTGTGTATGCTATCTCAGGTCTCCGTGAAATATGAACCGATTTTGTTACCATGCGAATTTAGTGAAGATGGGATGAAGTTCTCGGGATCCGGAGAAAGAAACACTTTCACGGACATTAGCCTCAATGAATTGCCATTGACAGGGAATCCAAACCCAACATCTTCCACAGTGAGACATACTTACCAGGCGTTGCAAGTACTTCCAAAGCCTTAAGCCTTAAATTGCAATCTTCCGCTGGCATGTAATAATAGTACGACCAGTGTTTCGCCTCTAAACGGGGCCGCGGGGCATCCCCGGGAATATTCGGCAGCAATGTAAAATAAGCTTATAGCAATTCGTTGAGGTTTATCCTCGGCTGTGGACATCGTTTTGGTCTACAAACCGAAGGTGACTGGTGGATTTTCCCTCCTCAATTACTGTCTATCCCCCACGGGCCATCACCTCACCGGGGCCAAACAACAAGGTGGTATGTCGGACTCGAGCCGACTAAAACCACACAGTGTTTCGTCACCGGGTCTTATGGCTGGAGCCTCTGGTGTACCCTAAATTAGTTTACATACACTCTACGATGTCTGATGTCATGTAAAAGCTAGTAATGTAATATAATAATAGGTGAGGATGACTTTAGAGTGTCAAAGGACTACATCGACGTCATCACCAACATGGGAAACATATTACAAGCAAACAAACACACTAACATTATTACCTTACCAACATTTAAGAATGCTTTTTACTGTAATTTATATAACCATAGAATAAATTGGTTTAATCAGTTGTTATATCTGGACAATGTAACACATATACGCCTATATTATTTAAGATTCAAATCGCAATCTTGTTCATGATCACAGTATGTTTAAAAAATCATGCGCTTTAAGTAATAATGGCATTAAGATACTATTTAAAGATCTTCACAAATTGACTTTAGATATAAATGAAACCTTGACACTCGGTAGAACGCCCCAAATAGAACGAGTTGAAATTGACAATCATGACGTACTTTCACACAAGCTTTTTCGGACATAAATATTTGAACATAATGCATCAGAATATTGGCGGTTTAAGAAGTAAACCTAATGAGCTCTCTGTTTGTTTACAAGAGTTATCTGACAAAAATACTAATGTAGATATAATTTGTGTGACAGAGCACAATATGATGTGAGGCCACGAGGACCTCTGTATGGTCCCTAATTTCTACTTGTCAGCAAATTATAGTAGAAGTGATATTAGCAGAGGAGGATCATGTATCTTGGTTAAAATAGGGCATCTCTGTAAAAACAATCCAGAAATTGAATCATTTTCTGTATCATCTAGTTTTGAGTGTTGTGCAATAGAATTACATACTAACCTATAATATTATTGTTGTGTGTATATATATAGAACTCTTTATCACAGTAACTTGAGTGTATTTTTTCATAGGCTGGATAAGGTTTTGATATACATAAACAAGACATTCAGAAAACATAACATCATAAATTTGCTAAAGCCGTTGACATCGGCAAAAATCTAGCAAACAAAATAATAAACAAACAGTCACCATATCAAACTATCACATCACAGCTCACATGCTCATCTTTTGCTCTAAATCATACTGACCCAGCTAAAGTTATTTCGATCATAGACTTATTACGTGTTAACGCATCTACCGGATGGGATGATATCGCACCATACATCCTCAAAAAATATTCTATCTATCTGGCACCCATCTTAAGCCACTTTTTCGACACTGCTGTCTTTCCCAATGCTTTTAAAAAAGGCCATACGTCGAAAGTATTGTCTCATTCTGAAACTATAGAGCAAACTAAAAATAAAAATTTTGAAAAATTCATTTCCTCATATGTAGATATACATTTCTAACTATATTTAACACACAACCTGATAATCTGTATTATTTCTCACCCAGTATTTCATTCGTCTCTCCCTCCCTTATGAAATATATTTTTTAAACCTGATGGAACATTTACCAACACAGATAGACATCAGAACCGTTAATGACAACTCATTTCCCAGGATGCCATATAACAAACAACAAGGATACATGGGAAGATGATAAAAAGAAATAAACACCAGATGATTTAGACAGAACCAAAGACTGCAAAATCGGAAACTAAATAGTTAAAGCCCATTAATTAATTTTTGTATTTCATTCTTTCTTTTCTTTGTTCCATTCAAATCGGCATGATTGGACTGAATTTTCCCAGGCCATATTAAGATGGTGTGATAATTAAATTCCTTTGACCCGGCAAAGAATATGCACAACCTAAATCATTCAGACCTTTCAGTCTCACATCCTTCTGTCTAAAGATTCTAAAGAGACTAATAGACAGGGAAATTAGGAGCACTGCATTAGTAAGCCCCTCACAATTGCCAGGTGGATCGCCGAACGCCTTATTAATAAAAGACTGGTCAAATACTTGGACCATTATAATCTAATCTCGACCCAGCAATTTGGATTCCGTAAAAAAAAAACCAACTGTGACGCCATACGCGAACTAACAAATTTTATCGTTCAAAATCTCACTAAACATAAAAAGGTATTAACAATATTTCTAGACCTGCATTTTCACCTTCTATTTATATTCTTACTAGCAACCCGCCCCGGCTTCGCACGGGTAGCAGAGACAACTTCAAGAATAATCATATTTCAACCAATTTACACAAAACCTCAACAAATGATATGCCCAAACCTTTCTCATGAATCGCTCTATCTATTAGTGAAAACCGCATGAAAATCCGTTCAGTAGTTTTTGAGTTTATCGCGAACAGACAGACAGACGCGGTGGGGGACTTTGTTTTATAATATGTAGTGAAGTGATGTGGTGATTTGTGTATATGCCTGTGCACGTGCCTCTGTATGTGTGTGTATAGATTTACTGTTTAAGAATATGTGTGTATATAAGTATATAATTACGTTAGTATATTAAGTTTATGATATACGATTTCCATGTAGAATCGCTTAAAATTCTTTATCATGCAATAATTATAATATAGATTTACAGGAATATTTGTTAAGAGTTTATTAAATAAGTAGTAATTAGTAGAGTAGTTAAGAGTTTTTAGCCATGATTTAAATTTGTTTTTGCATTGATATCTGTTAAGTTGATTTATGTTTAAAATTTCATTATTTTATTATACAAAAATCTGCTGCTAGCCTTGTTGTCTTTTTGCCAGTGTTGTTTTATGTTTTACAGGGACACACACTTGTCGGTTCTTCTTTTGCCATTGTATATGCTGGAGTCGTACGTTAATGTAGTATGTGTTTTAACAACTGTTTGATATACAAAGAGCTGTCTCAGTGTTAACACTGGTATATCTGTGTACAGTTTTACTGTCGGGTACCGGTAAGGCTTTTTGGACATCACTTTAAGTACCGCTCTTTGAGCTCTTTCAAGTGGTTAAAAGAAGAGTTTTACCTGCTCCTTCTCAGGCAATATGGTCATTGGTCAATATGGATCGACATATCGCGTAGTAGGCCATGAGGAGTGTATTAAAATCTGCGGCATGGCGAAGAAGTTTGAAAAAATATATTAGTTGTATCATACGATTTGACAGATTATTATTAATGTGGTGTTGCCATTTGAGAAATTGATCTATATGCACACGATGAGGTATTTAACATGTGTTACTTTAGTTATCGAGACACAATTACACTGAACGGTGCTTGAACATTTGTGTGCTTTAATATCAAATACATTTGCATGTGGAAGTGTGACTTTATTGTGTGCGAAAGTTATGTATTTTGTTTTATTGGGGTTGAGAGTTAGCGAATTGAATGGCAGCCAAGTAGAGACTTTTGTTAGAGCAATTTCTGCATGAGATTTTACTGTGTCCAACGATGAACTACGTGTGATTAGCGCAGTATCGTCTCCATAAGTAAGCTCGTTACAGTTAGGAATATAAAGGACACATAGCTCATTTATATGATAATAAATAAAGTAGGACCTAAAATGCTTCCTTGCGGAACGCCGTAACTAAGAACCCTGTCTGCACTAATATAGTTTATTATTTTGACCGCTCGAGTTCTATTAATGAGATAACTTTTAAACAGTCCCAGTGCTGTTCCCCTGACGTCAATCTTTTCTAACTTTGACACTAGAATGGGAATGGATACCATGTCAAAGGCTTTGAGAGGTCTAAAAATATCCCAAAACACTTTCCTCTCCGATGCAGACTTTCCAGTGTACCATTGACAAAATTTAACACTGCGTCTCACGTTGATTTTTGTTTTCTAAATCCAAATTGATTTGGTGAAATAATGTTTTTTGATTCCAAATAGCTTGTCAGTCGTCTGTTTAAGACTTTTTCTATTAGTTTGGACGTAGCCGGCAGAACAGAAATAGGTCTGTAATTGTTAATTACGTTGGTATCACCTTCCTTGCGTATAGGATGTACTATGCCTTTTTTTGAAATGTCTGGAAATGTCAGTTGTCTGATGAGGACTGATGCGACTGTGTTATGTGGAGGGTTTCGATCACCGTGCAAATTCTACTTAAGTCATTAACCATTATCAAGTAGCAGTAAAAATAAATTTATAATAAAATTTTAATACATCGAAACTGTCCACAGCATCAGTTATTTATTTATTTTGGTAATAGCGGAAGTATATAACTTCAACCAAAATACATGTGTGCGTGTAGTAGTGTCTTATACTGTACTTGTGTATTAAGTATGTGGATGAGTGATTTAGAAATAGTACACTGTAACCGTATACAAATAGAAGGCTTAACAAACTACATCTAAAAACATAATTCCATGAGTGGATAAGTTAACGAGGAGTAACAGTGTGATCAACTTAGCTCCGTACTGAATTAACCCAGAGGGCACAAAATACTTTCTCTATTAATACAGCAGATAAGAAATCAAAAACTGCTTGGAAAATTATAAATAATACTAAGCAAAATGTCCCAAATTAATCTATAACCATTATAAAAATTAATAATAAAATCTTAACGGAGCCTAGTGAAATTTGTAATATTTTCAATAATTACTTTGCAGACAGAATATTTCCAAATATTCGAAGTAATAAGTTGCCTTACTTACCACATATAATCTCTACACAAAATGCTGGCGTTTTCCCCGACAAACTAAAGACATTTATTATTAAACCTATATTTAAAGAAGACAATAGACAGATTATAGAAAACTATAGACCCATAACACTGGTAGTTATCCTCTCGAAGATATTCTAGAAATATTTATATAAAATTCTAAATATTGTAAAAAAAAAATTCTGAAAATCCACTACTTTTCAAGAGGCGTCTTCAAAAACTGCTTATAGCTTAATGTTAATACTCTCTTCGAGAATATTTGGATGACAATAACATCAGTTCTATCTAGCATTCGTATCACACTGAATTGTTGTTCCTTTAAGACATTGTTATTTTATTATTGACGTTTTATTATCATACGACATAACACTTATATTTTATTATACATTGCTAAGAATAGCCTAAAACGAACATAATTTTAGTGGAGACACCATATTTTTCATTAATAATGTACGTTTGTGCAACCACTTATATAAATTTATTTTATTTATTAACCTATTTGGAAATAAAGAATTTGATTTGATTTGATTTGAATATTGAATACTAATTATTGTTTCCCTAAAATATTCACACTTTTGACATGATATTAATGTTATACTTTATTTTTTTAACATAATATGATAATTTTAATGTAAGTTTTATAAATTTTTAATGAATTATTTTGTTGTCGCTTTGCATGCTTAATGGTAGAATATGGTGAAAGTACAGAAAATTGTATTAGCTTTAAGATCTGCAAACGTATACCCATATTCGCAAATGAATGAATGAATGAATAAATAAATAAATAAATATATTTATATAAATAGAACTAAATGATTTTCTTGAAAACTGAAAGAAGTTACGATTTTTTTTGTTGTTGTTTGTGTTACATTCCAAATTTCAGCTCTCTAGGATTTCAGAAAGTACCCTAAGAATTCTGACGATCATCAGTGAGTCAGTAACGAAATCGGAGTTTTTTAAATATCAGTAAAATTTGAGGTACAAGAGCCATACAATTGGGACTTTATAGTGTCTAATAGATCTACTACTGACATCATATCCCGAGAATTTTGTGTATCTAGTATAATCCAAACGCCAGTTATGAGGGTTCGAAGCACTTCGAGAAAAGGTAGGTAGTGCCGATGCGCTTCGCTTGGCTCGTCTTGGGGGGGTCACTACCGTACCGCCAGACCCCAGATTTATCAATCATAATATCAATTATAAAATTTAATCCAAATGTAAACTTCTCTATTGCTTAGGTTTTCCTGTAATGTTATATGTAAGCATGAGTAAATAAATAAATTGATCTATTTTACGTTCTATTACTAGCCTTTATTTGCTTCAATTGCATTAAACTAAATGTCAAAGGTCTTTGTGATGCAAGAGTGCAATAGTTGTTTAGATTTTATAATTAGTTTGGTAATTGTTTAGTTAATTATTTGACTAACATGTTTATTAATAGAATAACTTTGTAGTGATATTAATTAGGCATGACTTGTGGAAGTGTTTTACATTATTCAGGTAATAATCAAGAAAGGTATGGCAAGTACACGGTTAGGAATTTCACAACTTATTCACACGTAATGGATAATATGTTTCTAGATCTTCTTTAACAAAAGCGTTAATATAATTGACTTAAGTCCATCTAAGTTTCTGTCTGAGCAGGACGGAGTATGTGTAGTCTACATTTTAGGGCAATCTGTTCTTCATGTCCCTATTTTAAACAGAAAGTTCCTTGAGAGAAATGGTGTTCAGACTTGCTGGCATTGAGTGTTTTCGAGGCGGTCGAGGTAAACTTTCACTTTAACTTCTGGCTCAGAGAAAAGCTAAAGGTACCCCGAGGGGCAAGGTAGACTTCTACCTTTGCCATGGCAACAGTAAAAAGGGCAGTTAGCGCTATGGCTATTGTTCAAAGGATCATGAAGACACTGAACCTTATCCCGCGCTAATGGTTTAGCATAAAAAGGGGAGTTAGAATGGAGGATGGCAGAATATAACAGGAAGATCCTACAGTTCTGCGATGTCTATTAGAAACCTGCCTCGTTGCCAGTCAGATAGTTGATTATATGCACTAAATAATGTGCCTTAAATATTCGTAACAACAACAAATAATAATAATTTATAAACTTTCGCGTTCCATGATATAATTATGTATTTATACGGGATTGCAATCACTTGTAGGCAAAAAACCGTCTTTTGTGAAAGCCTCGCGGCACTTTATACAAATTATAAAAGATCTCACGTTGGGACCTGATGACGTCATGGTGAGCTTTGATGTGGAATCACTTTTCACCAATGTTCCAATAAAAGAGTGTTTGAACGTCGTAAAAAACCTGCTGAGAGACGCCGTTCAATTATATTGATCTACTTGAACACTGTCTAGAGGACAACTATTTCCTTTTCGAAGGTCAACATTACCTTCAGATTGATGGTGTCGCAATGGGTAGTCCTGTAGCCCCTGTACTTGCCAACATCTGGATGGAACATTTTAAAGAGAAGGCACTGAGTCTCGCCTTGAAGACTGTTAGGCTTTGGAAGCGATTCGTAGATGACATCTTTAGTATCGTCAAAGGAAATAAACAGGAAGTATATCAATATTTACAACATCTCAACTCTATTCACCCCAAGATAAGGTTCACATATGAAGTGGAGGTGGATAGGTCGTTGTCATTTTTAGATGTCAAAGTAACCGCGAGATCAGATGGGTCCTTGTCGCACTGTGTGTACCGCAAGCCTACTCATACGGATAGGTACCTACACGTTTCATCATCATTCCCGACACCTGCAATCTGTTATGATTTCACTCAAGAACAGAGCATACGATTTTTGTGTGACCCTGAACATTTGGAGCGAGAGCTGGATCATGTTCAGGAGGTACTCAAAAGTAACGGATATCAGGTGAATGGAACACGGAAGCGACCGACAATGAGACGCAAGCATTCGGAGATGAACAGACAACCAGCCTACATGCCATATGTCAAAGGAGTAACGGATAAGATCGGCTCCATGTTAAAGAAATACTCCATTCCGACAGTGTACACACCAGGCATAAAAGTTCAAAACATCTAGGTCACACCAAAGGATGTCTTGCCTTTACAAACTCCAGGTGTCTACAAAATAAACTGCAGCTGCGGTAGTTCCTACATAGGCCAAACAAAGCGGACTATTGCTGAAAGGGTCAAAGAACACATCGCTGCTGTGAAGAACCGACAGATTAGCATATCAGCGATTGCAGAACATGCACTCGAAGCGGGCACCAATCACTGGATTGAGTTTCACCGTACGCAAGTCCTCTCCACGGAACGTCACTTTTAATCAAGAGTTGTACGTGAAGCGATTGAAATTAAAAAACACAAAACTTTCAATAGGGAAGATGGTTTCAAATTATCAACAGCGTGGAATACAGTGATAAAAAACATGCCACCTCGCTTTTATGCACAGTCGGGTGAACACCAGAATAGGAGCACATCGGTTTGCTTAGAGAATAGGGACACTGTTAGTATAGTATGTGACGGTACATGGCGAAATCAAAATATTAAAAATATCGAAAATGTGCGGGTGGATGAAGAACCTTCTACCTCACGATCTCGACGACGGAGGGCGCGCACCGCTGAGCCAGTCAGCCTGTGACCACGGCCAGTGCAACCTGGTCGAAACGTCAGGCAATTCAGAGGTATGTAATACCTTTTCGTGGTCGCGTTAATTCCCGTATAAATACATAATTATAAATAATAATAAGACTAGGGGCCTGATGCAGAAACTAGTCGTCCTCAATACGGTATGTATAGTCTGGAGGCTCCTGGAACCCTAACTGGCTTGGAGCCTGTACCAGATAAAGACGGGACACTTTTTAAACCGACTTAAAAAAGGAGGAGGTTCGCAATTCAAATAAACACTTTATTTTTGTGTGTATTTTACGAGATTTCATCGCCATTTGTAAACTGATTTCAATAATTCTTTTTAGAACGAAGTCCCTTATCGCACACTTTACACTTCAGACGCTCGACAGATGCGTGCTGTACGGAAAAAAGTGGTAGCGTAACGAAAAATGCTGACCGCGAGTTGATTTATTTTATTTACGCCATCTGTGGATTCTGCGCAATACTACAATAATTTGATGTTGGTTGTATTCTAATTATCCATGTATTAGTTCGAGCAACTTCCACAGATGACACAATTTCAATTTCGAGTTTTTACAATATTTTAATGCAATTTATTTAATTCATTCAATTCATCAAATACATAGCGAAAGGTACTTTGTTGTAACCGGGTCCCAAACACACCTTACGCGTTTTTATTTTAATTGACGTGGTTGTACTCAAGGCTAGTCCCATTTTAATTTAAAGAAAATATTCCACCTGAGGGTGGCAAATTAAGGAATATGAAGAATACAACCTGAAATGATTTGACCTTCCTCGTTCTATTGCCAGCGCGAGCGGACGTGTACAAAGTTCACCAGTGAATCTTTATCGAAATTGTGTGTTGAAAAATCGTCATTGGTTGTTTGTCAATATTGGGATTCCTGCTTGCACTTGTGAGTGCTTTATGGCACAGACCCGCCCCTTGGGAGGAGCTAGAAAAGGATAATCATACAACTAAAAGCTAACTCCAATTATTTCTACCGCTGATTGGGCACTGGGGTTTGAACCCGAACAAAGTCGAGCGCAAGCGAAGAGGCGCTGTAGTAACCACTCGGCTGCGGGAGCTTATGACGTAGTAATCGAAGCTATCAACTAGTCTGCGCAAACGCAGCGCCCCGCTCGGTGCAACGGGTGAGTCATCGCAGTCGATTTGTTGTTTGTTATTGTTCGCGCAGATCTACGCCATATTGTTTTATTTTCTATGCAAGATTATTGTACGCAATATTACTTAATTGCCAACAGTTAATGTTTTAACTTAAAAGAGTAAATTTTCTGGAACCAAATTTGCTATATATATAATTAAATAAAAATGACAGAGAGAACACCACCTACTAAGGCTACAAATAATGCTGCTGTACCCCACCACAGCTCCGAGCCTGACCTGTCAACACCTAATTCGGAGCTAACTATAGACCGAATCACCCTTCGTCAAAAGCGCAAACATGACTTGGAACAGACTACTGATTTGAACTTACTGCGTGGGGACCTTTTGTCTTCCTTTGCTACCCTGAGACAGGAGCAGAATGAAAAGTTCTGTAAACTACAAAATGATATGGAGCTAATCAAAGCTCAAAACGTGGACCTGCAGGCTTCCGTTGAATTTATGGGACATCGATATGATGAGCTGATGGAAAAATTAGTTCGTTTAGAGCATGAAAGAAAGAACAGCTTGGAGTACATCAAATCGCTAGAGGACAAAGTCGACTCCCTTGAACGTAATGCGAAATCTGCAAGCCTTGATATACGTAATGTTCCAAAAAAATTAGGGGAGACTAAGGAGGAGCTCCTTAACATCGTGAAAACGATCGGTGTTGCTATGAACACTCAAATACCAACATACGAAGTTAGGGATGTCTACCGCATTAGGAGCAATAAAAGTACTGAAACTGCGGGAGCGATTACAGTGGAGTTCACCAGCATCATTACAAAAGAAAAATTGCTAACAAATATAAAAAAGTTCAATAAGGAGAATAAATCCAACAGACTTAATAGCTCACACATTAATTTGAAAGGGAATTCACCAATTTACGTTTCGGAAAGTCTTACCTCCAAAGCGAAAAAACTTTATTATCAAGCACGGGAGTTCACAAAAACTAATGATTATGCTTATCGTTGGACGTCTCATGGAAAGGTTTATATTAGAAAGAAAGAGGGGGAACCTGCGAAGAGAATAGACCACGAATCGGACTTTGAAGGACTGGCATCACAAACGAAATGACTATCTGGAGAGTACATGAAACAACAACTACCCCTTTTATATAACATTTTCTTCATCTCCCTTACGAGTATGGTTTTGGCAACCACTATAATGTCAAACTTATTCCTGATGGTTGGCGTTTTGTTTACTTTATCTAAATACTATTTTCTGTGCACCTGTACGCGTATAAATACACACACATGCAAGCAACATACTATACAACAAATAATAATTGTTTTAACGTACAACATACGAAATATACATAGTACATTCCACATTGCTATACTTGCATACTACTACTGTACTTACAATTACACTACTACTACTCACCCACTACTTTGCCATACACTACTACTGCCCTACTATACTATACGTTTCATGATTTTTACCATGATTCAACTACACAACTACCTTGTAACAAACAAAACAGATTTTACTATATTTAAGCTAGCATTAAATATTAGGACGCAATTAAAATACCTAACTTTATTGCACACAAAATTCATCACTGGTTTTTCAGGTAACAAAAAGCACTGGTATTATTTATGGAACACTCATAATATATGTAATAACACTTTAAATATTTCATCTGCTCAAACAATGCATAATGATAGAACTCATAACAAGGTATGGCAGATTTATCACGACTACTATAAATGTTACTTGTTTTTATACACTCTAAAAGAAGTAAGTTTTGCCCCAATAGTAGTAAATAAATATAAATTCATAATAATTACTTCATTAACAACTGCTTTTCATCGAGTTTTAAATTTTTTTTTTTTTGCTGTGTATATCTACTATGAAGTCCCCCTATTTTTCTAAGTAAAATTCGATCTCAAAATTATAACGGAAGAAGTTGACGAAACGGAACCTGTAGAATGTATACCTCTTACTGACAACAAATTGTGTTCGCAATTGTTGAATTATAACCCAAAAACACGTAGTTCGATAACAATAATTAGCTTCAACATTAGAAGTATAAATTGTAATCTTGACCATTTTCTGTTATTTGTTACCTCTTTGCAAATGTCAATAGATATCTTTGTGTTGTCCGAATGCTGGACGGATGTAGAACATCCGCCACCAGACATCCCTGATTACAACAAATATTGGACAAGAATTAGCTTAAACCAAAACGACGGCGTTGTCGTGTATATTCGTAGCGATATCACAACTTGTGCCTATGAGCCAGGGATTCTGGAAGGCAATTGTCTCATTTTAACTCTAAAACCTGACTATACAATAGTTTGCTCTTACCGCCCTCCGTGTTTTAGTGATACTAAATTTTACCTTGAGTCGCTGGACAAAATCTTAAGTAATATCCGTACAAAAAATATCATCTTTACTGGAGATATAAATATTGATACTTTGCCGGAAAACCTAAATCGTTCATCACATAATTATTTAAATCTAATGGCTATATATGGCCTTAGGCAAGCTATCACAAAACCTACTAGAATGGGAAAGTCTTGTATAGATCACTTCATGATAAAATGTTCTACTAGTTGGAAAACGGTAGTATGCGAACAACTAATAACAGATCACTCTCCTATATTGCTCCATATTAACAAATCTAACATAATAAAACAGAAGGTTGTACACAAAAAAATAAACATCGACAACAAAACAATTAATCAGTTACTTATCGGTGAATCGTGGGTTGATTTGTATAAATCTACTGACACCAATATTGTTTCGGAAATACTGACATCCAAGCTGCTCAATATTGTTACTAACCACACAACGACTATAAAAACCTCAAATAAATACAGACCTTTAAAACCCTGGATAACTGAAGGGGTTGTTAAATGTATAAGAAAGAGGGATAAGCTACATAAAATCGCAATACAATCTACTAATGATATGCAACAAATTCATAAATACCAGAAATATAGAAATACATGTAATTATATTATAAAAAATTTAAAACAGCAATATTATAAAACAAAATTACAAAGCTCTAAAGGTAATATAAAAGAGACTTGGAAAACAATAAAAGAGGTATGTGATATAAAACGTAAAACCGAATCGTCTGAAGAACTTCTCCGCATCGATGATACACCAGAAAAAGCTCTCAATATGGTAAATACTTATTTTACCGGCGTTGGATGTGCATTGGCTAGTCGACTACAAGATTTGATGGGCAAAGCAGAACAGGACCTATCACGTGAAGCCAGAAAGGATGCAGCACTGCTGCACTCTATGGCATTTATGCCAACAGATCCATGCGAGGTGAAGAGCATTATTCTAGGACTCAAATCGCATAGTGCTCCTGGGTGGGACAAAATCACAACTGAAATTTTAAAACAAAACATCATGTCACTCGCCCCACCTATTACCCACCTATGCAATCTGAGCATGGAAACAGGCATATTTCCTGCAAACTTAAAAAAAGCTGTGGTCTGTCCTATTTTTAAATCTGGCAACAAACAAGAGCCCTCAAATTACCGTCCCATTTCCCTGTTATCAACATTATCAAAGGTATTAGAAAAAATCATTAATAAAAGATTGATTACATATTTGGAAAAAAATAACATTCTTAGTGATCATCAATTCGGATTCAGGCAACAAAAATCTACCGAAGATGCTGTTCTAGCACTAACATCGGCTGTGGTATCGTACCTGGACAGGGGAGAAAAATGTTTGGGGGTCTTTTTAGACCTTCAAAAAGCTTTTGACACCGTTTCCATTCCAATTTTACTAACACGCCTTGAGAATGTTGGCATTAGGGGGGTAGTCTTGGACTGGTTTGAAGATTATCTGTCCAATAGATCACAACGTGTCCGACTGGCAGATTATGAAAGTGAGGAGTACACTTGCAAATATGGCATTCCTCAAGGTAGTACACTTGGCCCATCCCTTTTCCTTCTTTATGTGAATGACCTATGCAACGTTTCCTTGCCAGGGTTGGATCTCATAATGTTTGCTGATGACACAGTGCTGATATGCCATGCATACGCCTGGAATAAGGTATTTGAGCTGGCTGAGAGTGCCTTAGCAGAAATAACTACTTGGCTGGAAAACAGTCTCCTGTCCCTAAATACCAGTAAGACCAAGTATGTTTGTTTCAGCATAACAGCTGTAAGTAAACCTCCTGCTGAATACTGCCTCAAAATACATACCTTCCCATGTAATCGGAGTGCAGAGCGAGACAACTGTGACTGTGGAGTATTGATGCGAGTAGCCTCCATAAAATACCTAGGTGTCACATTAGATGACCAACTGAAATGGAACAGCCACCTAGCCTCTACAATAGCGAGAATTAGAAGATTAATTTATATCTTCAAGGGCTTGCGCTCAGTGGCTGACGCCGCACTTCTCGTACAGACCTATAGAGCATTATGCGAATGCCTTATACGATATTGCATCTGCGCCTGGGGAGGTGCTGCAAAAACCTATATGATAGATGTAGAACGGGCCCAGCGGGCAGTATTAAAAGTACTTCTATACCTACCATATAGATATCCCACAACTGCCCTCTACGAACGTGCAGAAGTATTATCTGTCAGGAAAATATATGTGTACGAAATACTTCGTAGGTACCATAGAAAAACAGTTCCAAACTTACCTGTACCTAATAAGAGAGTCGAACGCTTTCCGGTTCCTCGTACTAAAACAAGTTTTGCACAAAGACACTATAATTTTTTAGCTCCACATATCTATAACAAATACAATAAAATCTATAAAATGAGAAAAATCAATAACAATGCAGCGAGAAGGGCTATCTTTATATGGTTAAAGTCATTAAATTATGACACTACAGAAGACCTTGTAACAATCAAACATACATGAAATACACACAGACACACACACGCACACACAAACACACACACACACACACACACACACACACACACACATACACATACACACACACACACGCATACAGACGTCACGCACTGGTAAAACTAGGTTTAACTTTTTATTTTTAAGATCGTTGTACCTATGTATACTGACATTGTATTGTGACCATATATTAAGAGGGGAAGACACTGTCTCCTGCAACACAGTTTTAACTAGCGCAGGAGTCAGGGAATTCTCAATCACAAGTGTACCAACTTTAATGTCAAATAAATTATTATTATTATTATTATTATTATTATTTAGGCTTATTGAAGTCAGTGATACTTTTTTTATAAGTGAATTTTTCATTTTTTTAAATACCTATATATTTTTATATAATATATATATTATCTAAGTACCAAATAATATTTTATTAGAATTGTTTAATATAATATATTATGTAATCATTTTTATTGTATTTCCTTTATATTTATTCTTATTCTATTAATATTTTTTTCCCCTTAATATAAAATAAAATAAGAACTAAAATTTCTTTTAATAAATAAGCCAATTATTGAGGTCGACCGGGCATTGTACTCGTATTTAGTAATCGAATAGATACCCACAGGACAGGCTTGAATAGTGTTGGGCCATTGGACATTCTTACATTGTACATATACCTATAACTTTCTGGCAATAAACAGTTTTTATTATTATTATTTATTATTATTATTCATGTAAAATGTTATTTATATACTTTAAGAAAATAAAGAGATAGGGTACTAATAATTTTGCCCGTCGGACGCAAATGGGCCGCACGCCCGCCTAGTTTCCAAACGATCATGGCGCTCAGCGTTATTAACTGTATTTCCCAAATAATAAATATCTTTATATATATATATTTATTCTGTGCGTGTGTATGCTCCTGAACTCCTCCTAAACGGCTGGACGGATTTTAATGAAATTTTTTGTGTCTTCAGGTGGATTCGAGAATGGTTTAGATTTACAATTGGACCCGGTAGATGGCGCTGCGATAGGGTTCCAGGTATAATATTTTTTAAGTACCTGCAGGACAACGTCTGTCGGGTCCGCTAGTAATATTATAATATTGATATACCAATAGAATTTATTTTTAACTGAATTTTATTAACCAAATACATACTTATATACTCTTAACTTTTCCAATATTTGGTAGGTAAAAGTTAGTAGGTATGTATATTACGTAGGTATTGATTTTACTTTTGTATTTGAACATTGTAGGATTACTATACTTTCTTGATATTTTTTATTCAATGCATTTTATATACATACATTAACATATTTAATACTTAATAAATAACTTCGAGCTCTCTGTACGCACACAACGCGTAATAAGAGCATGCTAGATACATTTATGTACATGCCAGTAGAACACGCATTCGATTCTCGTCCAGTGACTTTTGTAGTGATATAAGTGGATTTCTTAAACCCCGGATACGTTCAAGGTCAGTGTTTACAAGTTCATATATCACGCTGGCGGTTCGTGTTCGACTCACGGGCCACCTCAAACTTTTTTAAGGACAACAGAAAATAATGTTCACTTACTTGAATGAAAACACCACCGCGCGGGGAAAAAAATGCATGAAAACATTTTTTTATACATTTTTTTTAATCTTTCGTGTTCCATGAAATAATGATGTATATATATGGGAATTAACGCGATGACAAATAGGTAATATCTCTGCATTGCTGATGTTTCGACCAGGTTGCAATGGCCGTGGTCACAGGCGGATTGTGATAAAGTAATTAGAAATCGTTGAAGTCAACAATATACATACAAAGAACATGCGAAAATATTTAATTTACAAATATTGAAATTTTCATTTTTTTTCTCGAAAATTACGAGGTTTTGTGAAAAAAATTTACAAATACAAAAATTTTAGACCTTTTTATTATCTACATTTTCCATTTAATTTTTTTTCGATAGGAGATCTAGTTTCGCTGGAAATGTGAAAAACGACGTAAAATGACCGACTTTAATTTATTTCTCTCTCTATTTTTTCTTCTCTTTCCAATAGTTTTTAAGCTGTTATAAATTTTTATGATGTTTTGCCTTTCGCTATCGCTATCAGATCGGTGTGATGGTGGTGCCAGCGGAGCCAGGGGCACCGCAGCTGCCGCGCTTCTACGCCGGCAGGGACGTGTTCATCACCGGCGCCACCGGCTTCATGGGGAAAGTGAGACAATAGTTTATATCATTAATATTTGGTGTTAGTATCAGAGCGCTGTGATGGTGATACCAAGAGAGGCGGCGGCGCCGCATATGATAGACATATGGACATTATTAAAAATAAAATTAATTATTAACTATAATTATTATGAATAACTGGACTTACGGATGGTCGTTAGAGCTATATTAGACTTATTTGCGTGGTCGTTAGAATCGCTATTCGTTTAAGTGACTTCAGTGGGTAAGACTTGCGTACGTAAGTATTATTATGATCTTTTATTTTCTACTTAACTACTTAACCGATCATCAAGAAATTTCCATACACGTTATGAGGGACACAGAAAAGCACATAGAGTACATTTCATCTAGAAACGAATACTGTACTCGAAGAATCCCTGTACATTGCCGCAAGCGAAGCCGCGGTTGAAAGTAACTAGTGGAAGTATTATACTATTATAATGTAAAGTACCATGTTGTTTCTTGTAATGATAAATGACCTGCCCATAGTACTTACGCATGCCAAATATCTACTTTGTCTTATTTTGCCTTATTTATGACTTAAAACTTTACTCTGAAATTGTTTCTGAAGCTGACTGCCTTCAACAGGATATAGAAGCGATAAATAAATGGGATCTAAATTAGAAAATGGAATTTAACTATTCCTAATATTATGCCATGAGTTTCGGCAGAAAAAGGCGTCCAATCTGCTTTGATTACCAACTGAATGGCGATACTATTACAAGAGCTAGTTATATAAAAAATTGGGGCGTAATATTCGATCCGGAACTCACATTTCATGATCATATAGTGTTAACCGCAAAGGAGTCCTTTAGATGCCTTAGGTTTGTTCTCAGGAATGCGAAAGACTTTGTAAGTAACGACGTGCTAATAATATTATACAATTCCTTGGTTTACAGTAAACTGGAATCGCTATCAAGCCACCTACATCCTTTTACTAGAAAAGGTTCAGAAATCTATCCTGAGATTCCTATACAAAAGGGAAAATGCCCTTATACCTCCTTGTTAGCTTAGGTTATCACTCACTAAATTTAAGGAGATCGCATGACCAGATCAGAGCAGTGTGCAATGTTTTATAAGGTAAAACTGAAGCTCCTGAGATTCATCCAGAAGTATGTCGATTGTTTGTACCCAATAACTACAAGCGTGGTAGAATTCACAGATTATTTGCCCCACCTACATGTCACACTGTAGTACATTTTAATTCACCCATTCCACCGGCACTTACCGAACTCAACACTCTTTGCCGTTCCGTTTGCGGATAAATGGCAGACGATTATGTCAGTATGTCAGTATTCTGTGTGTTAGTGGTGTAGTTTTTATGTTGTATATATAATAATGTTGTAGTGTAAGTGGCTAGGAGCCGTTCTGATTAAGATTAAATATATAAATAAACCGTCATTGCGCTTTTATTTGTTGGAGTCGGTTATTCTCTAAATCAAAACTACGTGTATTAAGTTGACCACTATAATTTGTGAAGGTGCTGCTAGAGCGTCTCCTCTCGCAATGTCCAGAGGTGAGGCGACTACACCTGCTGATGCGAGACAAGCGAGGAGAGTCCCCCTACAAGAGACTCTCACATCTGAAGCAATCACAGGTTTGTGCACCTAGCTATCAGCGCGTCTCTTACGGTCAAAAGCGAGACCTTGTGAACACGATAAGATCACTTCCGAGCCCTGGGCCCAAGCCCAAAGTGCCTTTATTTATGTAAGATTTGGTGAATGTGCATTTGGTGCAACCCACTGAGGTACAATGTGCTTGGTGGATTTCTTGAAACTTTTTTTTTTTCCCCAACCAAAATTTTTCAAGGTTCCCATCCTGAAAAGGATAAAAGGAACCCTTATAGGATCACTTCGTTGTCCATCTGTCTGTCAAGATTCTTTCTCTGAAAAACGTGTGGAGGTGTGCTACTTATTTCTACGGTTCCTTGAAGATGTAAAATATCAAACATCAAGTCAACACAATCAAGAGATACGGCCTTCTACGGCCTTATTTATTTTACCTTACCAATTTTACACTTCGCAGTTAAATCAAAACCTATAGGGTACTTCCCATTTGTTGACATCTATGAATTTGTTATGTTCAGAAGAGTGAAACAAGAACATTTGGGTTTTTTACTAACTTTTAAACTTTCGCGTTCCATGATATAATTTTATTCGGTTATTCCGGCGGTTATTCCCGTGTGAATACATAATTCACACGGGAATAACCGCGATCACGAAAAGGTATTACATACCTCTGAATTGATCATTTTATTATTTGGCGCCGACTTATATAAAATTTGAGTTTATATAAAATTTGATAGTTTATGTAAATAAGCTCTAAGACTTAAAAGGCATACATATTTCTTGCTTTTTAGTTCTTTTCTTTTTCGTTCGTTGGTTTAATTTTTTGTTAAAAAGATTTTTTATTAGCTGTCAAATTATTTTAAAATCCATTGCTTTTAAAAAAATTCAAGTTTGCACGTAATTCGGAGGTTTCATTTATATCCAAAACAATATCAAACCTAGAATTATGAAAATTGGCGAGCAGCAAGTTCTCTCAGCACAAGGAAAGTAAACATAAAAAATATATATTGCAAATACAAACTTATATTTCGCTTAAAAAAATGAGTGTGACGTACATCGATGTGTGGGAGAGTATTAATAGAACAGCAAGGTTGAGTTTTCCTTTCGTAAAAAACAGTCAATCGTCTTTGAAAATCGATTCCCGAGATGGACGAACTATCTAAATGCAAGTTGTAACCAACCCTCGGTGCGTGAGTCATACTTGCACTTATCCGGTTTCTTTGTCTTGTTCCTATATCAAATCTATAGGTGTTCGACAACATCCGCGCTCACTGCCCGCAGCAGCTCGACAAGTTGGTGGCGGTGCCTGGTGACGTCACTTCACCGCAACTCGGACTTGATGCTGACGCTATCGCTGAACTAAGAGAGGTATCATTACGATTAGCTTTTTTTAACACTTTTTATCTGCATAGCTTGTAACTAACTATGTAATCAAATCTTGGAATTCAATTTTAACCTACTTCTAACTGTCGTATAGAAATCAAAACTTTGTACATGTAGTTTAGATAATAATACATGGAATATGATAGAGTTAGGAGATGGATAGTGGAACTCTTCACTGGCTACAGGTAAAACCCTCAAGTTTGGACTCTTAAGATAAATTTTGACGTGTCCAAAAGATTGGGCTTGGTAACAATGATCTGATGATGAAGGCAGGAGGTAAATAGTGCCACTCTTTTTTACTTTTTAATTCTGTTCGACATTAAAGCTTGTTTTTTAGTTATACTGAACTATATTTACGCATAGGACTGCCCTGGTACCACCCTGATCAGGGCATGGGTATTTATAGGAGCCGGTAAGCGGTTTTCATCAGCCGGATTATATACTTGTAATCCACTTTACTGGTAAAAACTGCATTGCGACTGCACGGATGGCGTAATGGTTTAAGTGGTTGCCTCGGCACTACGCAGCACAATTCCCACACGGAGCAAACCTTTGTGTGATCCATTAATAGTTGTCCCGAGTCTGAGTGTTCTTTGTGTCCGTTGTTTCAATTCAATCATCCAAAGAGAGGGAGTTGTCTTTAAAAAAAATGTGTAGGTGTATACAGAAGTATATGGCTGTTCCAGGTGTCGGTGATATTCCACAACGCAGCGACCATCAAGTTCTGGGAGCCGCTGCACGATGCCGTCTCACAGAATGTCTCATCAGCTATCAACGTCATGGACCTGTGTGACAAACTGCCAGCACTTGAAGTAAGTTATTTGTTGGTATACTACTCCTGCCTCTTCACACAGATCTTCTACGTCTAAAAATTCTACTAATATTATTTATAGTAATCTTATAGGGTTAGAAAACGTAAGTAAATATTATTGTCACCGAAGTCTAAATTGACCCGCTGACCCGCCATCTATTGACAACTCATTAGAAGATTTAGCATTGGTACTGGTTTAGGCCATAGGCCTCTGTTTCCATATTTACACTCATAGACGATCAATTATGCGTTCAGGTAGGCTAACTAGTTGAGCCAGCCTAGCTCCTTCCAGACGCACAGAAACCTCCTGGGGCGTTCACAGGCTTCTAGGAGCGATCTCGCACCCGCAAGCATACTTGCCCGTTGTGTTGGGCAAGTATCTTGCTCTATAGTTGCTCCCTGGCACCCCAGGATAACGTGGGCGGCCGTTTCCTACGCGTTGAGACATCCTCTGCATAGAGGACTGTCTGTCGCGCTGATGGTGACTAGGTTTAGTTTTACCTCTATTCGGTGTCAATAGAAGTCATAGAGGTTTACGATTACCTAAATTGTGACGCACGCCATCTTTTGACAATAAATCACCATGACATTTTGCATACACGGTATCTGAAGTATCAAAAAGGATACAGGTTACCTTTCATCTAGAAAATAGTCGTGTTCCCGAAGGAACGTGAATTGATTAGAACAACCCTCAAACTAGCACAACTCGCGGGGTTTTGTATTTCTGTTAATGCCTTGGGTCTTCAGACGTCCATGGGTAGTCAAACCCAGCTATTGTAAGTGCTTAACATCAGGCGGGCCCTAGCGCTGGATCGGTAAATCGAGGGAACGGTAGCGCCCCCACCAAGTCAAGCAAAAAATACATCATACATACACATACCTACGTAGTCATGGGTAAAATAACTTTTGCCCGTAGCTTCGTAGTTATGTGTAAAAAATGCGAGATAACATAATGAAAACAACTGTCAAAAGATATTGTCGTAAATTAATTTGACTGTTTGTTTTGTCTCCTTCAGGCTCTGGTGCATGTGTCAACGGCGTTTGCAAACGCGGAGCTGCACGACGTGGAGGAGCGCGTCTACGAGATGGAGGTGCAGCCTCGTGAACTGCTGGAGGTGTTGAACGCACTACCCTCAGAGATAGTGGAACAATTGACACCCAAGTACATAATTATTGGCATCTTTATTGAGCAGCATAAAATGTAGTCATATTAATCCCATCAAAACATAACATATAGAAAAGTCAAGTCTCGCAAATCGCAACATATCAACAATAATTGTTACCTAATTTATTGACTAACAACATTTTATAGTAAACGTGTCAATATTAATATTAAACATCATTATTTTTTTAACTTTGCTATCGCACGGCAACATAATTACATAAGAATAATCTATAATTTTTTTTTTATAGTCCCAATTGAAAATAGCGCTAGCGAGCCTTTACCTACCATATCTACACAAACATTGCCGTGTGCGATTGCTGATTTTATATATTATATGTTGAGAAAAATAATTTCCTACAAATATGTTTCTAGCCGTGCCACGGAGCACTGAAGACCCTTCTCACCGACACAAACACACCACTCACTATTGTGCTTACAATGGATGTCTTCTGTAGAATGGAAGGCACAAGGGAGATTTTTGTCTGTGTTGTTTATCTCACGAGAGTCGTGTTAGCTTCAACCGCATGTTAAAGTACCAAAATACCATTTCTTTAATTTGCAATATATCTATGAGTGTTTCAGACTGATCCTCCCGAAGCCGAACACGTACGTGTTCACGAAGGCGCTGGCGGAACTGGCAGTTGCCCAGAGGCAGAACCGGAAGTATTCCGTCACCATTTTCAGGCCTTCCATCGGTGAGAACATATTTATATTTATTGTATGGAGTCAACTATCCTTCAAAGTCAAATCTTTGCTTCATAAATTGCCTTAAGATTGCTTGAAGTCATCATTTTTTTTTCTAAAAACTATAGATCAACGGAACAAAAAATTGCTTTGCCGATAGTAAAACAAATAATATATAAAAATAAATAATACCGTGTTGCAAATACGTAAGATCGCTATCTGCCAGTGTCGATCTATAACCGCCCGTTTCTAAATAAAAGCCTTGTGAAAAGAAATTGGCCAAACAAACTATAGTAGACATATCAAAGCTCTCTCCTTTGTGTATTATATGTGGGTAATATCCGGCAAGCGTATTGACAGCAACCATGTACTTATGGAATTAAAGATGGAAAAAATCAAAGTATATAGAAAAGGAAAGGTAGTCAAAAAAGGAAGACAATAAAAGGAAAGCGATATTACTTATGCGGACGGATTGGAAATAGTAAGCCAAGGCCCGGACAGGTCGCATACCTGTACTCGAACTGGTTGTTGACGGGAAGTTTGAGTCCGTTTTTATTATAAATATTTATTATCTAGTGATATCCTCCCACCGTGCTCCCTTCCCCGGGTGGATCGAAGGTCTGTCGGGCGCGACGGGCGTGGTAGTGGGAACCGGTCAGGGAGTGCTGCGAGTTTTTCGTATCAAGGGCGACGCGAGGGGTGACGTGGTGCCAGTAGACGTGGCTATCGACAACATGCTAGCCGTGGGTTGGGAGACTGCTACTGATAGGTGAGTAGGAACTGCTACACTCAGATCCATCTCTAACAATCACTCATACTCTATTAACCGAGTTTCCAAACAGAGGTATGCAGAATCTTAAGTAAGAAGTAACGTAACTGTGATCAGCCTGTAGAGCAATTCATTCCACGACAAAATTATGTTTTAACTTGTTTCTATTTAAACATATTTACAACAAATCGTGATCCTATTGATTCAATAGTCAAATGTGTTCTGACGTTTGCAAAAACATTACACATACATACACTCGCCTGTATCCTCGAAAGGGTGTAAAACACCCATGTTTTACCAACTATAATTTGTTCCCAGTGATGTAATAGGAGGCAAGTTTATTGCCGCCAACCGGGCATTTTGGGAATTTAAGAAGAGAAAATTGGGAATATATTAAAAGGGAAAGTTAGGCAAGAAGGAAAGGAAATGGCATGAAAAGGATATTTTTTATACGCATGGATTGGGAAGTGTAGGCAGTAGCTCGAGAAGATCAGAGTCGCATACCTGTAACTCGGTCTGGCAATTGCCAGGAAGTCCGAACCCTCTAACTAAAAAAGATTTAAAAAGATTACAGGGATGGTTGATTTTATTTGGAAGATCGTTCGTTAATACATAACGAAGTGCAGGGTTAGGGCAAGAATGGTAGCCTGAGGGACACCTACTTATTTTTTTTATGTAGCCAGACATTTCGCTGCCTAAATACCACATAGCTTCGGACAAATGAATTATATTAGCCTTGCCGCGTATATCGCCGGCTAAACATTTGTACATATTATATCAAGAGAATGATCTTGTGAGAATACTCAATCGAAAGCTTTACTCAAAACAAAAATCGTCTGTTGCTATTATTGATCTAATTATACTTACTGATTGATGTATTGCACCTTGCAGGCCCGTAGCCGTTCGTGTATACTACTGTGGGTCGCAAGAGCACCCCGTACTGTGGAGTGAGATCCGTGAAGAGATGCTGCGCACCGGCGCTCTCTACCCCATGGAAAATGTGCTCTATTACCCATTCACGTTTGGCTTTCAAAACAGGTAATTTTTGTCAGTCACTTTTGTGTTAACTGTCAACTGACAAGTTAACTGTCCTGTTAGTGCTTCAAAAATGAAGACACCAGAAACTGGCGTGTCTTTAATCACATGAAACAATGACCTGGAAAATTACATATTATATCTATACAGTTCTAAAGTTGAATCATCTCATGGAGACTCAATTTGTAGAATGATTTTCTTAACAGGAGAGACAAAAATAATGGTTGGTTAATTTACAAGATTTAATAAATAGTTTTTACATATTTGGTAATCCTACGATTCTCCGGTTATTGCTTTCGCATCCCCGGCGACATCCCAGTGATAGTTCCCACTTACTCAGAATAGTATAAAGAAAGCAGAATGCGCCCAACCTGCCATCAACAAGTTGGTATGTCTGTTGACCATAACAACCATGGTTAACGCCAACGAGTTTATTGCAGATACATTTACAAGATGTTGGAGGTGTTAATGCAGACGTTACCGCTGTACGCCATCGAGTATGTCAGCAAGTTGTTTGGGATAAAACAATCGTAAGTGTTCGGTCATCATACCATTTATTTTGTGAATAGAATGTTTAATCAGACTCAAGAGTAAAAAAAAAGCCACTTATTAAAACCGCTTGTAGAATGAGCCTTTCAGATGGTCTTGACTCACCAGATTTCACCCCATTCATCCGCAGGAACCCAACAAGTTATCTGGAAGGGATATTTCCCAATTTTAACCGCGCTTTAATTATATTTTACTCCAGGATCAGCTTCATAAAAGTCTCTCAACGTCTGAGCGCTATGAGCCATGCATTAGGCGAAATTACCTGCCACGAGTGGAGCTTCAACAACGACAACATGCGGCGGCTTCGGGAGAGACTTCACAGCACGGACGGACACCTGTTCTACCTCGACATTAGAGTTGTGAAGTGAGTCACTGCTTCTATCTCGTTTTCCCGTACAATCATAATAATAATAATAATTGTATTTCAAATTACTCCGAGGGAGTTCTGATCTAAACCATATTCAATTTAATCTAAATCTTAAATCGGTGGCAGCGCGTTATATCGACCCCTTCAGCTACTAGGCGATGAATATTCATCGCAAGGAACCGCCTCCACGCGAGTTGAACTCGCACTTGGTCGATTTTTTCTACTTTAAGATCACCTGTAATAAAATTAATGTTATGATTGTTAGTTGGCAGGAACACATATCAAATTACCACCGCGGCGCGAGGAAATATTTACTGCGACAGAAGGACGAAACTTTGCCGCACGCCAGGAAACATATGGATAGGTATACGAGTTTAATGATTTTTTTTTTAAATATTCAAAGCGCCTTGTAGACCTTGTAAAATTACTCTCTTATCTATCTTGTTGTGTAGAAACAATGCTAAGGTGCTATGAAATAATAAGTTGTAACGTCACACTTTTCTCTCGTCAAATCATTACTTTACCTTTTTTTTGACTCATATAAGTCGTTATATCATTCGCTTTATCTATATACGAGTACTATATTTATTATTTCATTGTTCCCATTCTAAATATTTGTAGTACGCCACCAGCTACGGCTTATTTTCATCTGTTGTTTCCATACAAAAGTTGTCTGGAATAAATCGCTTTTAACGATAAGACCGCCTATTGACTGTACTTGTCGCCTATTATAAATTGTTCCTATGTTTAATTACTGTCCAAAATGTGGTTTACAATAAAGAATGTTCTAGCTATCTATCTACCGACTACAATTACTTAATTATTCGCAGGCTACGTCGCATACACTACGTTGTCAAGTTTTGTCTGGCGCTGATCTGCTACAAACTCATTACGTTGGTGATTTCAAAATTGGCTTGGTTTATCTAGTAGGTATAAAACTCTAGAAAAACTTTGATTTATCTCATAAATAAATAATTGTATAACTAATAAGACCCTAATTTATTTCATCTTTTTGGTGATTTTGCATCACTTAATGAGATGATTGACATCTTGAAGTAGTAGAAGGTATATGTATGAGAAAATGGCTTGTAATATAACTGTTTTAATAATATTTAAGTAGCGGTGGAGCAAGGTGAAGAGGAATATGTAAATTTAAGAAGAGATAAATTAAAATGAAAAGTAATTGAAAAAGTGTTCTTTTAGTTTTATTGCCTTTTTTTCTTCATAAGATCTGCAATTGAAACAGACGTAGTACGTAGCTTCACAACTGACTAATTCTGACTAACTAACTATCTTTATTGTCAGGAGTAGGAGTTAGTCAGAATTTCTGACTAACTCCTACTCCTGACAATAAAAAATACCTATAATTGAATTATCAATCGCTCAATCGAAATAAATCATTTTACTAACTTTCAAACGTCTGGCAATTCAGAGGTGTGTAATACCTATTTCGTGATCGTGTTAATTCCCGTTTAAATACATAATTAAGTATATAAATTATTTTGATTTGATTTAAATGGTCATTCGAAATTGTTGGTGCATGTCGTTGATAGGATGGGAGGATTCGATGACATAGAAAAGAGCCATTTAAAAATCTATGGTTTCATATTCGGCTCAAGGAAATATGATCAAGGTTTGAAATTCCGAAAGCAACTTAAATATATATATATATATATATATATATATATTGCTGACCCGCACAACTTCGTCAGCGTTTGTAAATTTTTCCTGTTTTTGCAACATTTTTCATTGATGCTCTGCTCCTATTGCTCGTAGCGTGATGTTATATAGCCTATAACCTTTCTCGATAAATGGGCTATTCAACACCAAAAAATTTTCTTCAATTCGAAACAGTAGTTCCTCAGATTAGCGCGTTCAACCAAACAAACAAACCAACTCTTCAGCTTTATAATATCAGTATAGATTTGGCGACGTCAAGGCGTGCACATACTTTCCTAACTCTATTCGGTTTTTCACTGAATTTTGAGCATTTTCAGTCCCTCATAGAAGCAAAACCTCATCCTCGCCATCTTCTCTTCTCCTTCGAACGTCCTTCGTCCTTCTCATAGTTTTCCTTACGAAAATTATTTGACTGCTTCTGCAGTATGACTATGGAATAGTATACTAATTCTAATTCTATACACTATGTAGATACTTTTGTTGAGCGTTTTGAAGAGAAGAATCAAGGGTGTATTTCTTCATATACAATGTTTAGATACTTGACATACCGCCGGCCAAGGACATTATTGACAGAATGTTGGTAGTAAGTGTTTGACATTACAATATGTTCTAGCTTACGTTACTTACTTAGTCCCTATGTCTACTATGAACTAATAATAGATACTTGATTTTGTTATATTTTTGTTTTAAATAGAGGTACATTTTTTTTAAGTAGGTATAGTAAGTTTTTCTGTATTATATGAGATTGGATTTGTTATGGTTCACCCGCTATTTTGCCTCTCACAGTTTAATAAGCTACTGAGCTCAGATTGTACACCTGCAAACTACTCTATGCAATAATCCATCGCATTTGTCCATCATTAGGTTGCCTGAAAGAAATCGCAACAAGCGATCAGACCGCCGATTGTACCGGTATTCAATATTTCTCTTCTATGTTGTAACTTTTTCTTTGGTGTACAATTCCACTAATATTATAAATGTGAAAGTTTGGATGGATGGATGGATGGATGTTTGTTACTCTTTCACGGCAAAACTACTGAACCGATTGCGATGAAACTTGGTGTGTAGATAGCTGGAGACCTGGATTAACATATAGGCTACGTTTTAATCCCGATATTCCCAAGGGATCGGGACATAACTTGATGAGTAAATCGAATAATCCTAATATATTGAATGGTGGTAATACATGCCCAAAGACACACGCACTTATGCACACATACATACATACAACAAACAAAGACCGCACACACGACACACACGCTCACACGCACACACCAACACACACGCTCACACGCACACACCAACACACACGCTCACACGCACACACCAACACACATACAAACACGTCAACTGACCCGAACAATTCTATAACATTGTAGAAAAATCTTAATTTATTTTTATATTCATATTATGTTTACTGTGCATTTTGTTACTTTTAGTTCCAAAATAAACTTGAAAAAAAAATCGCAGGGCGCTACTAGTAAAGAATATTGTGGTGTATTGTATTGTACATTTGTACATCACATTTTTTTAACGTAATCCGCGGCGTTCATCTATGTTTGGAGGAACATGTTTTCCACTGCAATTTTAAGCTTGCTCGGTGTACTTGCCTTTAACTGAAATTGTCTTGGGAATAAATGTTGAATTAAATTACAAACGTACAAAAAAGAATTATATAATGTATTGGGGTCATCACTGTAACTCAGATAAGGCAATTTGTTAATAAGGTTATTTTGGAGGGATCCAAGCGCCTCGTAGTTTTAGGCACAACAGTAATATTTTTACTTACAACGCTTCTGCCTTGGTTAGGAAATGTTATAATTGGACCACAGTGGTCTGAATCCAATTGACTAGTTATGAATTTACTAGTGGGTACAATATGTCATTTAAAAATGTGGCAGAAGCTGTAATCCTAGTAATTTTACATTTTTTTTGTAGAACTTCTTGCGTCACTTTTTCAAAGCAGTCATATACCGTGGAAGGCAGTATACACTCACTACAATCAGTCGCTCCAACTACACTCAACAGAAAGACTCACTGTCATTCCGTTCTTTGAATATGACAATTTGAATAAAAACAATGTCCTTTACTGTCATTTATTTATTACAAATTTAATTTACTTAGGAAGATATTTATGTAATTCACTGAATATTAAATTAGAATCAATTACTAGATGCATTATTGAAAGGCCAACAAAAATAGATGAAATCTGATCAAAAACATAAATGTTGAATGTGGAAGTAAGTTTTGCGTCACTAAAAAAGATAAACTAGAATTTAGCAACAAGTTCAAACAAGTTAGGGGCCATCTATAAATTACGTCAATGTTAAGGGGGGGAGGGGGTCAACAAAGTGTGACATTGTGTGACAAGGGGGTTCATAAGCTTCGTGACGTCATCTGTCAAAATCTAAAATATTAAACACAAAACATTACCTGTAAACTAAAGACTAATTACTATACTGAATAATTTCAGTTCTGGGTATGAAATTGCAAAATATGTGATGTCACTACAGGGAGGTCCAAAAATTATTAAATTCGTGTGACGTAATTTATGAATGGCCCCTTACAAGATAAATCTGCCGCGGTAATCGAGACAGGAAGTCAGAAGAGGCGTCTTCGTGACTTACTGGTGTCTCGAATACCGCGGACATCTTGTGAATGATTGAATGTGAACTTGACGAGTTATTTTTTATCGCATAACGAAGAACTTGCCCATACATTCACTTTTATGTTTTTAATCTGATGGTAAATTAAAAAGAGAAAAGGATAATTAAATACTAATCAACCGTTTCATTATCAAGCGCTTAAGTAATTAAGCACATTACTTTTCAAGCGCTTCACATATCATTTGGTGACTTTTTCTCCTCACTTCAGTGACCTCGAAGGCTGGTGTGTTACTTTTTACCACCCAAGTACTGGCAGATTTACCATTCTTATAAACATCTATTGTTGCTTTAACTGCATCCACGACACTGCAACCAAATTAAATAATAAATGAAATTATATATCCGACTTACAAGTATTCAATAGCTACAACTCGCACGGTGGTCAAAATTCGACCACAAACATTATTGACAATTTTGAGAAAAACATGAATTTCCATTTATTCGTGCATTGTACATCTGAAACCATACACTTTTATAATACTTCAACCACATAGAAGGTATGGAAAAATGTTAATTTTTTTACTATCACACAGGGGAAAGGGTTAGGACCTCTGCCTCCAGCAACCTCTTTTACTCAACAAAAATGCTGGAATACTCCGAGGCCCCGATACGTGCCGAAGCGTGCCTCTACTACGATGGAGTTTATCGATTTTTACCTTAGGTATTCACTACACCTTAAATTGATTTTTTATCGATAACACTTAGCTCTTCAACTATTTAAGAAAAAAAATAAAAGGGAATCGATTGAAAGACAGAGGAGAATATGGTCCTAAATACTTTGTCTTTGCCTATTTATATATTTGAAAATTAATTGTGATTATATATTTATATAGCTTAACAGATTAGGCTAATAATATACAAAGTAACCAAAGCTTTTATGGTATAAGGAGCAAATGAGCAGACCAGTCACCTGATGGTAAGTGACTACCGCCGCCCATGGACAGCTGCAACTCAAGTCACAAGTGCGTGCTTTTAAGGTGGGAGTACGCTCTTTTCTTGAAGTTCAACCCGAATCGTAGTATTCAAACTTTTAATTATTTGGTACTTTATTTTTATTAGTACACACACACACACACACACACACACACACACACCAGTGACCCTGTTCACTGTCAGGTAAGGACAACACTACGCTAATTGTGAAGTGAAAAGTGATCTGCTGTAGGTGGACTCTATTAATATCTTCTTTTGGTATTAGATAGTATCTGACTTCTGAACTGAACCTCGGCCTCCGCCTCAATTTTGGCCAATACCGCAATCGAAACTTCTTTAGAGTATAATTATTTAAAAATAATCAAAGACCGAATACAACGCGGTTGAAGTTTCGGTTGATTTTTTGGCCGAAACCTATACTATTGCCGAAACATGATATTTTGGTTGAAACTGGCTGAAACTGAAACTTTTCGGTCTACTACTACCTATTTATTTGTTTAGAGAGTTCATTCGTACCTTAGCTTTTCTTGCGCCTCAACCAATTTTTTCATCTCCTCGTCTTGGGCTCCTCCAAAGGAGTGCATGTTTTCCAGTATTGTTGTATCTGTACAACCATAGCACACCGCAATTATCCGCACACCAGTATCACTGTACAACGGTTCTTTCTGAAATATAAAACACACAATATAATTTGTTCCAGGGGTTCTTTTGGTGTTATTGGCTATTTGGTTAGTACCTCCGCCCTACAGAACAGAAGTCAAATTTCTCAGGCCAATAGATTCTCGCGCGCTCGCTTAGGACCAAATTTTCGTCTAATCTACAAGAGCATGCATAACTGCAAGCACGTAAGTGCTGCTACGATAGCATACTATTCCATTTCGCTATCGCTAGATATAATTATATAACATCTAGTTCAAAACTTTTTGAAGTGTCTTCCAATTGCGAGTGTTCTGTACGTAAATGCTAAACTGAGCATTTCCTGGGGGTACTAAAACCTACATGCTTCATAATCATTATATATATCATTATGATGTCAGTGAAAAGATGGAGGTTCTATGTCGAACGAACGATTGCTGGACTTCCGTGCTTTGACCAGCCAGTCGGTTCACCCACAAGATCTACAGATGTCCGTTATCTTAGTTCTTCGACGATACAAAATATTTTATTTGCATAAACGTTACACGACACGATACTACATACATTAACGATGTTAATTGCCGGTGTACAAATAATAAATTACTTCACAATGGTGCTTTTCTGTAATAATAAAGTTATTATTACATGTAACATAAAATATTTGATAACATTAAAGAACATAAACAACGATAATCAATTTTAAGTAAGGGCTCTATTATCATGATTACAGGGATATATTATTATCTTTTAATTGCCTATAATTATTGTAATTAACATAAAATATTCGATATTACAACATAATGATAATTACTGCATTTAATGAAAGAAAGAAAGAAAGAAGAACATTTATTCAGACATTCACAGGACTGCACACAATTATTACAATAAAAATAAAAATAAATAAAACTAGGCAACTATTGCCCTGTGCAATGCCAGAAAAGGCACCTATCTCAGCATATTGCTACAGCCTGAGAGACTGCAGCGCTGGTATTATGATAGCGCTGCAGGACCTGCGCCCGGTCACATCTCGTGTGAGCAGTGCAGCGAGGTGTTTACAGAGGTGTGCGTAAGTACAATACAGGCAGTATTATAAAAAATGAAAAGTAAAAACAAATTAGATAAAAATAACATATATGTATATACATATACATACACATACATACCCACATATAGATAAAAATACAATTTCAAAATATTTAGGAAGATGAGGAATCTATACATATTTTTAACACAATTTCAATTATATTTTAGTTGTTGCTAAATAAATAAATTTTAGGTCGACCCCTTTGCGGGCCAGCGACAGATCAAATACTGTCATATTTAATCTGTGTGGCCCGCATGTACAATAGTTCACTAGCGTCTCCACCTCCTTTGTCTATGACAATGGAAGGGAAATCGCGCCTCGGGAACGTAAAGTGTTTATACCTTCATTTCATTCATTCACCGATCGAACGAAAATTGAAAAGTTATGTATGACGTTAAGTTCCTTCTAAAAGATGGCCAATGTTTATTTTGTTTTGAATTGTATTGCACTGTACAAGGAGTCGTAATAATAATAAAAATATAATAAAAAACAAAAGTAATATTATATTAACGTACAAGAAAATTATCAGTCAAAATTTATGTAAATAATTTTAAACTTTACAATTAAGGAGATCATGATACATGATATAGTTATAAAGTGTTGTCATTCAAAAAATCCTCAAGTTTATAATAACAATTTTCACCTAATAAAGTTTTAAATTTTGTTTCAAATTCGTCCATGTCTAGGATCTTAATATCTTTTGGAATTTTATTGTATATCAACGGCGCCTTACATACGACACTTTTATGCAGCAGGGCTGTTTTTGCTGGATGTGCACAAAGTCTGTCATTGTCGCGGCGATTACGTTTTACATTGTCCGATAGCGTGGGAAATAAGTGAGGATTTTTTTTTACAAATATGGCCACCTCTAATATATATAAGGACGGTAGTGTGAGAATTTTATATTTTTTTAAAAAAGGATTACAACTCTCAGTACTTTGGATTCCGAACATGGCTCTAATACATCGCTTTTGCATTCTAAACATTACATCTTTATTAGTCGACGACTTTCTTCGTACCGAATTATCTAATAAATAAACAATCAGTATAACCTCCATAGCTCGTGGAGTAACTTAATATAAGCCACAGCTACAGGACATGGTAAAACATCCAGGTTATCTTTATAGGTTTGAACTAATAACTTACGCCAAGGATTTCGGTGAACATCAGAACGGCACTCTTGGCAGCGCTATAGGTGTACAACGGCAATATGGATGGGTACAGTCCGGCCATCGAAGAGATGTTAAGCACCGCACCACCTCGGCCCCCCTTGCTTTTGTCCATGATCTCAATAGCCTTGTGAGTGCCGTTAATTAACCCTATCTGAAAAATAAATTTGATTTTATCTGTGGCGAATTTCGAAACCTTTTCTTTTTTTTTTGTTTTTTATATTATAGGGGGCAAACGAGCAGACGGGTCATCTGTTGGTTAATGACTACCACCGCCCATGGGCACCTGCAACTCAAGAGTCACGAGTGCGTTGCCAGCCTTTAAGGTGGGAGAGGGGAAGGGGGAAAGAGGGGTAGAGGAGGGGAGAGGGAAGGATTAGGGCTTCCGGTAACCTCACCCACTCGGAGAAAAGCAATGCAATCATTGCTTTACTGCCAGTTTTCTGCGGGGCCGTGGTATCACTTCGGTTGAGCTGGCCCATACGTGCCGAAGCATGGCGCTCCCACGAATGTAGTAAATGGAAGATTGACTTCTGCAATTATGTAACTGCGACTCAATTTGAAAAAAGTATGGTTTGATAGATTTTGTCATAACTAAGTGGCAGGGGCATAAAGACTACGACATCGAACTTGGGATCAAATGGTTGCGGTTCGAGCCAAACCTTGTACACTACTGACGTGAACCCACTCCTACTTTTCTAAGGAGGAAACCCCCATGGTCCGACAAGAACACCGTGGATGTTGGTGCGGGTTAATATCCTTAATGAAAACAAAATATTGGATGGGCTGTAGGTCATTATCATCTGCCTACCTTTTTACCCTATTTTATTTGGGGTCGCCGTTGTTGTAAAAACAAACGTATACAGTGTATGCTTGTGTAGATATATCTGTATCACTGTGTAACTGTTAATATATAAGAATAACTAAGGGGTTTTTAAACTTTCGCGACTTTGGAACAAATTAGATGTGTTATTCGGGACTTAATCGCGATAATATTTATTTTAAAGGTACAATACCTCTTGGTTAACCGACGTTTCGATCGAATTGCACCGATCGTGGTCACGAGTGGACTGATGAGAGCTCAGCGACGCCTCCATGAAGTGCGAGTTTCGGCAACTACCCGCACTTGGTCTTCACTATTTTTATTTTTATTCGTACTGTCGGTACTTCGACACTACACTTACGACGTAAACATGTAGTGTTTTGTACATATAAGATCCTATATTGTTACCATGTTTATGAGCAAATAAATAAATCAAGTAAAAGTGTACTATCTGCAAACAACACTATCTCGTGATTGTCCTTAACAAGATGACGTAAGTAAGTGAAATTAAGAACAAAATTGAGCCGAGAATAGAACCTTGCAGAACTCCCATTTTTACTACAGACCCAAATATAAAGCTAGATAATATCGACTTTTTGAATCCTATTACTAAGGTTAAAAGTAAGACGACCGAACGCCGTGTTTTTGATGCCGTAGTGATGTAATTTTCTGATGAAAGCTTCATGAACAACACAATCAAAAGCTTTGGATAAATCGCAAAAGATACCTAGGGCATCGTGGGCGTCCTCCCACGCATCAGATATATGTTTTACAAGCTCAACATTAGTTGTGGAACTACCCCTATTAAAACCAAATTGCTTATTGTGTATACAACAAACTATTGATATAAAAGAAACTATTCAAAAATTACTTTTTCAAATATTTTACTGCATACTGGTAGTACCAAACTAGGTCTGAACACACACCGGACAACCCTTTACGGGACCTTTTAAAAGGATTCCATATCACTTTCCTTTTGAAGTTGGTCAGTAAATACTTACAACATTTATTTCAACAGTTTTCCGTATTTCTGCGTAATTTGCTTCAAGAGTCACTCCAGCGTTGTTGACCAACACGTCCAGGTAGCCCTGCTCCTGTTGCGTGTCCTCGATGGCTTTCAGGAACTCATCTTTAGTCACGTCACACTTCACGAACTTGGCTTTGTTAGCTCCGTACGTTTTGTTCAATTCCTTTTCTAACTGAACCCCAGCGACTACGTCCACGTCCAATATTCTCACATGCTGCAAATCAGACAATGAAGTAATCAGACAAGTAAAATTAAGAAATATCAATGCAACTTTTTGAGGTTCATTGATTAAAGTACCTCCATGCACATGTGTTGCTATGAAGTATGAATGTGCAATAAACGCAATTCGCCAGTAACAAGTATCACAGTTGCAAACAAGGAACCGTTATCAGTGGAGTGTGTTGGAGATATTTCTTTTTTTTATGTTATTGGGGGTAAACGAGCAGATGGGTCTCCTGATCGTAAATGACTACCGCCGCCCATCGGCAACCAATTTTAGCAATTCTCTTTTTGTAATTGAATAAACTGTACTCCAGGTTGGTTCCATTTACATTTTGCAGAAAATGAAAATAATCCACCTTTAAGGGTGGAATATAAGGAGTTGAACAATGTAGCTTATTATATACAATTTATCATGATTTGGGAGCATTGCAGGCGGTGATACTTTCTTTCGGGCGATACTTTAGCCATGTTTCGGCAGGTGTGGACCGGCTCGACCGGAGTGATACCACATCCTCACAGAAAACCGGCGTCAAGCAATGCTTGCGTTGGGTTTTGCCTAATGAATGAGGTTACCAGCCCTAAGCCTTCCCCCCCCTTCCCTCTCCCCCTCTTCCACCATTCCCCTACTGCATCCTTAAAGGCCGGCAACGCACTTGTGACCCTTGAGTTACAGGTGCCCAAGGGCGGCGGAAGTCATTTACCATCAGGTGACCCGTCTGCTCGTTTGCGCCCTATAACATTAAAAAAAAACGAATTAAATTAAAACTGCTTAGTTTAATTCGTAATTGTATTTTAATATTTTTTGAAGTGAACCTTCTTTAGAATCATTGTAATTTAAAATTCGATGAAACGAAAACTCACACTAAAATGCATGACCACTGATCACTAAACCGGAAAACTCAATGTGTTAGATTTAAGTTTTTTTTAATGCCATTAGATTTTACTTGTGTTTAGTTTTTCAGCAATAAAGGCTTAAAAATAAATTAAATCTTGTTTTGCCACTAAAAATGGTCAAATAAATTATTTTTATAAAAAGAAATTAAACCGACTTCAAAACCACAAATGCGCACACTCAAACGCGAAAAATAAATTAATATAATTATTATAAGCGCTACCCACTCATCTATTTGAAGTCGGTGCCAGCCAAGTCTAATAGGTAGTAGATAGATACTACCTACAAGTATCTACCTACTTACTACATACATATTTCATTACTTTGTTCTGCAGTAATGATAAAAGTTTTACAGTGACAACTAATATACTTTAATTTATAATAATACTAGCGGACCCAACAGACGTTGTCCTGCCTGAACAAAATTTTTTTTATTCTTGGAACCCTATATCAACGCCATCTAACGGGTCCAATTGTAAATCTAAACCATTGTCCTGAATCCACCTGAAGACACACAAAAAATTTCATTAAAATCTGTCCAGCCCTTTAGGAGGAGGTGGGAACATACACACGCACAGAAGAAATATATATATAACTAGCAACCCGCCCCGGCTTCGCACGGGTACAAATTATACACCTAAACCTTCCTTATGAATCACTCTGATCCTACACTCAAGTGCTAATAAGACAAATGTGCACCACAAATTACCTGTTCCTAGTATAGTCCATCTAAAGGTTGCCTGTAAGAGATTGCAGACTGCGATAAGGCCGCCCATTGTACTACTGTTTCTGTTGTATTTCTTTTTATTTGTATCCTATTTATGGTGTGCAATAAAGAGTATCTATCTATCAATCTGTCTATTACTGAAAACTGCATGAAAATCCATTCAGTAGTTTTTCAGTTTATCGCGAACAGGCAGATAGACAGACAGACAGACGCGGCGGGGGACTTTATTTTATAATATGTAGTGATCTTTATTCACTTAAAATGTGGTGAAAGGATAACAAATGAATTAGACACGTTTAGCATTACATACATTATGATTGCATTGAATAACAGTTAAAAAAAAGTGTGTGTGCAATTCACCCACGGCAGAACTGAAACTTCAGAAAAGTAGCCTACGGGAGAATGAGAAATAAAATATAAAAACAACACAAATAATTTATTAATGTTAATAAATTGAAATAGCGGAGATTATCTCTAATCGAAATGAAACCACTTCTTGTTGTACTGTAGAATAACTATTACTATATTTTCTGATGGAATACAAGAGCTTATATAGGAATTAATCTAGGTTATCATACACGTAGTATGTTACGTATGTATGACATCACAATATTATTCATTTAAAGGAATGTTAGAAATTTATGAACTTGCGATTTGTTACATTATACGTCACAACCTACGTCACGACCTACGTCATGCACTACATCATCCCTGTAATTTTTAAAGACAAAAATTCATCATGAAATTTTTAGCTTTTACATAAAATTTGATAATTAGTTATTCTTACTGACTATGATTATATTCCATTAAATACTTTTATACATTATCGTTTATAATAATTTCTATTTATAATCTCGGTAGTTACATTTGTAACATAATAAGCGACATTCCATAACCTTACACTTGTTTATGTTGCATGTTATTATTAATGCTGATACATTAAATTGCCATTTGATCTTAAAGTATGCTAAAATATTATATAATTATTGTGTTCTATGTACTGTTAAGCGAATGTACTAAGGTATTTCTGGATAAAAGAGATGGAACTCCTTTTTTTGGATTAGGTACTGTATTGTAATAGATAAATGATTGAATTTTTATTGGCCGTCTGATTTTCGAAGTGATTAGTTACTTCATTTTACTTCTAACTATTTTCCAACTTTGAATTTAAACTTTTTTTTTTAACCATGATAGAGTTATTTACCGTTATTTAACCGTGTTATTTTTATGGATTAGTTTTGCTTTACCCTTGTATTCTTCATTAAGATCTAAATCCCTTAAAATAAAATACGGCCTTAAATATACACTGGTCAATTTTTTTTTCTACTTTCATTTTTGATTAGTATCTTATCATTAACTTTATAATTAATTGAGATAATTATTATAAATAGTAATAATAATATGATGTAGTAACTGCTTAACGACAACGGACTATAAATTAATGTGGCTAAGTGCATCTTTGGTCAGCCAAAACTACACTTCCTTGGTTATACTATAAGCTCAGAAGGTATTTCTCCGACAGAAGAGAAGATTGAATGTATAAAAAAATATCCACGACCAAAAACAATAGAAGATTTACGTCGCTTCATTGAATGTTAAACTTTTACCGTTTAAATATACCACACGCGGCTGAACATCAAAAACCATTAAATAACTACTTTCATAATGCAAAGAAGAACGATAAAACTCAAATACAATGGACAACAACGGCAGAACAAGCTTTTGAAAAATGTAAACAAGACATGGCAGTACGCCTCGCCTACCCGACCCCGAGCAAACCATTCGTATTGATGACTGACGCTTCGAACACCTGCGCCGGCGCCGTTATATAGCAAAAGATTAACGGTATATGGAGACCACTAGGATTCTTCTCTAAGAAGTTTAGCGACGCTCAACAAAAGTATAGCACGTATGACAGAGAGTCGCTTTCCATATATATGGCTATACGTCAATTTCGACGCTTATTTGAAGGACGTGAGTTAATTGTATACACAGATCACAAGCCATTGGTCCATGCATTGACGGTAAACAGTAAGACAGAGACACCGCGACGGACCCGATACTTAGAATATATCGGACAGTTTACGTCCAATATTTAACACGTAGCGAGTAAAAACAATTAAGTTGCCGACGCACTTTCACGAGTTGAAACCATAACTTGCCCCACTCCAATTGATTACGACGAGTTAGAAAAAAAACAAAATGAAGACGACGTTGTGTTCTGTGATCGGACGTCGCGTGCGCCGATGATTCATACGAAGGGGGCGCGGCCGAGCACTGCGTTGACAACGACATTCCTCGGCGCCAGACAGAGATCGTAAACGTCTCACTCTAACGTCGTATGATCTTTTTCTAATTTTACCCTATTTATTTTTATGTAAAAAATCTATGTAATAAAGAACGAACGTAATAATATATAGATTATTCTGCCATTGCTGTTTTCATTGTATACGATACTCCTAAACCTTTATCATATTTAGTTTTCCGTAATGTTTTACTTTTAAATAAATTTTCTCTTTCTGACATTTTTCACATTTCTTAACGTATTTCTTTAATATCTTTTTGTAAACCTAACCAAAAATATATTTTCTTTATATTATAATCACATCTATTTCTCACCCGCATGTCCACTTGTTGGTAATATGTATGAAAAAATTTAGTATTAATTACCCTTTTTTCGTCTTTATCGGTTATTCTCATTGCGGACCGGTCCAATCCTTATTTTTATTTATTTCATTTGCTAGCTTCTTTATAAATATTTCACTATTTTCATTCTTCATTATTATTATTTTATTTATTTTCCACAATGTACATTGGATACCAAGTTCTCGCACAAAGGCGCCTAGCGTCATTTGCGATGGAGTAACTGGCTTAATATATAACATATTTTCTTTTTCATCATAAATTAATATCTTCGATTCTTTTACTTTATTCACTTTTCCTCAATGTACATTGGATACCAAGTTCTCGCACAAAGGCGCCTGGCATTATTTGCGACGGAGTATAATATATAACATCGCCCAGCGCCCCGCGGTTTCATCCGCGTAAGTCCCGATCCCGTGGGAATATCGGGTTGTCATAACAATAACTATTACGACGACAACAGCCACGGCGTTATTTGCGACGGAGCTTAACATAAGGGGCAATTATAATTGTTAGATGAATCGTTAACGTTTTAAAGTGTCCGGGAAAGAATCTCGATTTCACCTGTCTGCCCGGATTTTTTCAAGTTTTTGTCCGGCGTCAGCAATTTAAGTATGGCAGGCCTGTTTCTAAAAGTTGTCTAGTTTCATGGGGCCGTTGACCTCTTTGAGCCGAGATAGATATTTTTAGAGCAACTTATATATTTTTTTCCTTTATATTCAAGTCATCCTACCTAAGCACATACTGAACGAATGATTTGTAACAATGAGCGAGATGGCAAAAAAAACAGCCATTGTTATCTAATTAATATTAAGGTTTCTGTCGTAGATCAGAAAGTGTAGGGAACCATGCACTAAATAAAGCTCAAGTAGTCTAAAATGCCATCCGCGAAATGATCTACATATGAATGAACGAAAACAACATTCGTTGATCAAGTACTACAAATATTATATTCATAAGTTCTGAATACGTCGCTGTGCCTATACTTTACATTCATTCTTACATCTACCTACCACTAACAGCTTAGACCTAAACATTACTAATAAGTACCTTCGTACGTAGATAAATAAGCAGCACCCTTGCAACCATGGATTAGTTTCCAACCATGGATTTCAGCGCTGGTGAACTTAGAATTATTATCTAAGTAATCAAATACTATGAAATAATCCACTTTTGGAAGTTTATCTGTTGAGCTTGCCTAATTAAACCAGCTTCTACTCTATTAATACTCATATTATGCATGTTTTATACTTAAATATCACAAAATTACACTCTAACAACACTTTGTGTAAATAAATTGGCAAATAGTGACTAACCGCGTCGCCGCTCCGCGTGAAATACGGTCGGTACCGTCACAGTGACGTCACACGCACCCGCGTACATAGATTTTACCGGCAGGATCGGCATATTACGTTTATTACTTACTATCACAGAAAATATACTCACGAGCTTAATATCTTCGTAAGTAATGGTCCGATTTGTATAATTAAAAAAGATATATCATTTTTAAAGCATAAAGAATAATGTGGATACTAGTTATATTGAATTTGCTATAACTTTACTGATCCTCATTGGCTACTTACAAATCGAACAGGTCATTAAATCGGTAGTAAATAAATAAAATATGTTTATATTTAGAGATCATAATAATATATATACCTTGGCGCCGTCTTTCAACACATCAGCGGCGAGCGCGGCGCCGATTCCATTGGACGCGCCGGTGATCGCCACGACCTTGTCAGTGAGAACGTACATGTTGATTCTACTGCTCCGTCAATAAAATTTAAACCCTTTATACATATTTTTATCTATGATGAAACCTTACTGTACCCTGTACCAGTGTGACCAGATTTAAATTGAATAATATGCTAACTGCTAGGCTAAAATCTGCTAAATTTGGTTTTGTTTTAAAGGCCAAAATTCTGCTGAAGAATATTACATTTATATATTTATACTAATATATGCCTGTAAGAGATTGCTTTTATCGATATGGCCACCCTTTGTACATATTCACTTCAGGTTTCAAACATTATATGTTAATGCGGCAGCTTTCGTTCGTTTGCATGAAAACGATTTTGCTATTTCTGAAACATGAAAATATTTTTCAAATAATTCACTCAAATAATCCATAACTCAAAATGCTACATTGTGTTCCACCAGAAATTAACATATTTTGATCTCAGATTTCTTTGTCTCTTCTGTGACAGACGTTTTTGCACAGAACGTTTGCACCTACAATAAGAACGCATAAATGACACAAAACAGTTTACAGCAAAAATAATATTCTAATAATAAAATTCTGCCAAAAACTGCGATCTTTTCAAATCTGTGACACAATCTGCTAAGCCCTAAATTAGAGATCTAATTCTGCTAAAGTCGCAGAATTCTGCTAAGTCTGGTCACACTGCCCTGTACAATGTTTTATCTATGTTTGACTGTGCGAATAGTGATGTCCTAACACGTGGCTGTTTCGATTTGAAATAATAATCGATTTTATTTAAGAGGAAGTCTCAATAGTTTTAATACGTTTTTATTAGCTTTGTGGTGGTTAATGCTGACACGTAGTTCTCAGACTTGTAACACGCGAGGTACGTAAGTAATATTCCACACACAGAGTCCAGTCGTTGTAGGAACTTCGTTATCGATACTTGTGTTGGAATTCCTCAGTAAGAATAAATTATATTTTCGGTGACCTCCAGTATTATTTCTCTCCTGCACACATTACCTTACACGCAGTATACAATGTAGTAGCCCCAGATACCCCAACAGGCATATCAAACACAACAGTGGTGACCCCGAATATTGTTTTGTATGCAGTGAGACGCAACGACTCAATTTTGTGTATCGATAACGAGTGAGGTCACATTTATGTTTAATAAAGTGTATTGAGAAGAATATTTAAAATGTACGAAGAACTGATTGCCGTACTACAAAAGTTGAGCGACCGTGTGGAGGAATTAGAGGAAACGAAATCAAGGTCAAGAAATACATTCAGGCGCGGAAATAACCAGCAAAATAGATCGAGGTCGAATACTTCTTGTATTCGACCTCGATCTATTTTGATTTGATCCTCGACCTTGGCTATAGACGGACACCTGACCACCCAAACTGGTTATGTAAATATCATTTTCGTTATCGGCAAAGAGCAACTAGATGTGTGATACCCTGTAATTGGAGGAGAAGAGACACGAAGAAATCAGCGGAAAACTAGAGTCGGTCCAGTCGGCGATGGGAGGCTGTGACCGTGCTTTCATGAATAACCGTCTAAGTATCAGGGACAGAAAATCAGGTTTAAATTTTTTAGTGGACAGTGGGGCAAATGTATCAGTGTTACCGCGTAGTGTTGTGCGTATTAAGTCGAATAGTGATACCTCAGAAAGTGAACGATATAAGTTATATGCTGCAAATGGTACAGAAATCAAAACGTATGGTATGCATTGTATGTTTTTAGATTTAAGTCTACGTAGAGAATTCCGTTGGATGTTTATACCAGCAGATGTAAAGCAACCAATATTAGGTGCGGACTTCTTAGCTAGTTATAAGTTATTAATTGATTTAAACGGACGTAGATTAATTGATCAGGTCACTAATTTATGTGTTATAGGTACCATTTCCAACTCCACTGAGCCGACGGTAAAAACAATTGTAGAAAAATGTCCATATTATGATTTATTATGTAAGTTCTCTGATTTAACTAAACCTGTTTCATATAAGGAGATACCAAAGCATGGGGTGTGTCATCATATAGAGACTACGGGACCCCCAGTGTACGCGAGAGCCAGACAGCTACCACCCGACAGGTATGTGAAAGCCAAAAATGAATTTAAAGTAATGCAAGAGTTAGGGATTTGTAGACCGAGTAATAGCCTTTGGGCAAGTCCTTTACATATTGTACCCAAGAAAGATGGTAATATTAGGCCTTGTGGTGATTATTGAAGATTAAATGCGCTCACAAAACCGGATCGTTATCCGATTCCGCGACTTCAAGATTTTACGTATGTTTTAGCAAATAAAAGAATATTTTCCAAACTAGATATTAATAGAGCCTATAATTGTATACCAGTAGCTGAAAATGATATTGAAGAAAAAACTGCAGTAATTACTCCTTTCGGTTTATATGAATTTCCTAGAATGCCATTTGGTTTACGCAATGCTGCACAAACATTCCAACGTTTTATGAATAATACAGTTTTAAAAGGTTTAGATTTCTTATTCTGTTTTCTCGATGATATTTTAATTACTTCTGATAACCCTATTATGCATATGCAGAATTTAGAGCAAGTTTTTCAGCGATTTGACGAATATGGCATTACAATAAATTTTTCGAAATGTGAAAAATTAGAATTCCTAGGTTATGAAGTTTCAACAAAAGGTTTAAGGCCCCTGGAAGATAAGGTAAAAGCTATTATTGATTTCCCAAAACCAAAAACTATTGAGGAGCTTCGTAGATTTTTAGGAATATTGAATTTTTATATCCCTTAGAACATACATCGTTGTCGCTTATGACCGACACGAGTGATACGTGCGTAGGCGGTGTTTTACAACAAAATATTGATAATAAATGGTACCCGTTAGCTTATTTTTCGAGAAAGTTAACTGAGGCACAAAAAAAGGTATGGTACATACGACAGAAAACTATTGGCTATCTATTTAGCTATAATTCACTTTCGTAATTTAATAGAGGGTCGTGATTTGATAATTTTTACAGACCATAAGCCTTTAACTTTCGTGTTTTCTAAAGTAGGTACAGAGAGGGAAACAGCACGGCGAGGTAGACAAATTATGTTCATTAGTGAATTTTGTACAAATATTAGACATATAAGCGGTTTAAATAATATAGTAGCAGATACGTTATTTAGAATAGAATCCATTTCACGTCCCACAGTTATAAATTTCGCAGAATTAGCAAGTGCGCAGGAAGAAGACAGCCAGCTTCTGAAACTTCTAGAAGAATCAAATAACAGTACAAAGTTAGTGTTTAAACGCGTAATTCCATCCGACTGCGATAAATTTATTGTTTGCGAAATGTCTACTGATAGAGCACGACAGTAGAAAGTTAATTAAAGATAGATATTTTTGGGCGGAGATGAATAGAGATATAGGTAAATGGGCTAAAAATTGTATTCAATGTCAGCGTGCAAAAGTTCAAAAACATACTGTGTCAGACTTAGGTAGTTTTGAACCTGTAAACCGTTTCGAACACATACATATAGATATAGTAGGACCTCTGAGTACAACCTCTGAAGGATATAGGTACCTTTTAACAATAATAGATAGGTACACAATTAATGATATTAATGGGAATTAGAAAAATTCGTACTACTCCGTATCATCCACAGAGTAATGGTAAAATAGAGCGTTGGCACAGATCGTTAAAAGTAGCTCTAATGACACGTTTAAATAATACATCTTGGACTGATGAGTTGCCTACAGTTTTGATGGGGTTACGCACAACTGTCAGATTAGATACAGGCGTAACCGCAGCACAAATGTTGTATGGTAGTAATATTAGAATCCCTGGTGATATTTATGACACAAGTTGTATTAAGTCGTGTGACGAAAGTAGTTACGTAGGTAAATTAAAGGAAATTATTGATAATCATAAACCTGTAAAGAGGATTAATAAGTCACCTAATAAGATTTTAGTGCATAAAGATTTATATAGTAGTGATTACGTGTTCCTTAGAAACGATACGGTACGGAAACCGTTACAATGTCCTTATGACGGACCATACCGCGTTATCAGTAGGCACGATAAAGTATTTTGTATACAGTTACCTGGCAGACAGTCGCGAGTTTCTATTAATAGATAGCCAGCGTATATAATAGAAGATAATAGTTTACAAGATAATATGTCAAATAACATAGAGGATAGTAATAAAAAACCCAGTTGTCAAAAACCGATTAAAAAAGTTCATTTTGAAACGAGCGAACGAACCCAGTAGTTCGAAGTATGTTACACGAACAGGCCCGACTAAGCAAAAAACCGGCGAGATATTTTTAATATGTAAAAGTGTATCGGTAAACATTAATTATTGAGGTCAATTTAAGTAGACATACACCTAAAGTTGGAAAATATATATAATTTATTGTTTCCAAGTGTAAGCGTTAAACATTTTATAAGATGGGTACCAGTCAAACAAAAGTTGCGATTAATGGAAATATTTCTAACGTGGCAACGGTCGATAATAAAGTAAACATTATCAGTATAGTGTTGGTAGCAATAGTGCTGGTGATAGTAATGATAAGTTATTGGTATGTGAAAAATAAATTTAAAAAAGGTATAAAATCGTGGTTACGTAAAGAAGTAGTTGCTAGTTCGATTGCCTTGCCCAGTATCAAGGTGGAAACGATGCAACATCCTAACGTCAATTCCCAGCCGCCTCCAAAATTTGTAGTTTCCTGATCAGTTAATCGCCGTTAAATAGAGTTAAATAAGTACCCATAGTGAATAAGAATATATCATTATTATATGTGTGTGTGTGTGTGTGTGTAATATGATAGTAGATAATGGAATGTTCGATTTTTTATTCGGTGTCATCATGTCGGATGCTAGACGGGCCTCAAGGGGTGATAATTAAATATAGCAGAGCAGGTCGGCATGATGACTACCCTTAACGTTATAGAGATTATTATATATTTCCATGTCAAGACGGGCCGCTTGCGGTTCCCGCAACTAGAATGTTAAGGTATAATTTTAAAAGAAGTTTAATGTACGAATATGTGTAAGTAATATGTAATAGTAACAGTTCAATTGAAGAAAACTAGAATTTTTATGTATCTTATTGTAACAGTAGGTACATATTTTTGATGTGATTTAGGATTTTTGTTAAAGGTATTCTCTGCTTAGCCCACATAAGTAAAAGTCTTATGATATGTATATAATTATAATTGTATTTGAAACAAGCCTTTGTAATGCTATTGCGACATTATGATTGTTTAAAGTTAACTCTTAATTCTGTAACACTATATTTTACTGAGTAAGCATTTGTGTCGTCGCCGCCTTGAGTGATTGCGGTATTGTAAACATTTTATAACTTTTATAATTTGTGAACAATGTATTAATGTAACATTTACTTTGAATTTTGGTAAAATTCTAAAAAAGGGGGGAATATTGTGGTGGTTAATGCTGACACGTAGTTCTCAGAATTGTAACACGCGAGGTACGTAAGTAATATTCCACACACAGAGTCCAGTCGTTGTAGGAACTTCGTTATCGATACTTGTGTTGTAATTCCTCAGTAAGAATAAATTATATTTTCAGTGACCTCCAGTATTATTTCTCTCCTGCACACATTACCTTACACGCAGTATACAGTGTAGTAGCCCCAGATACCCCAACAGGTATACCAAACACAACAGCTTAATTTGTAAGTAACTAACTAAACAAATCTTGGAAGTGAATTTTAACCTACTTTCTAATGTAGTATATCTCATAGATACGCGTACGTACTCGTAGATGTAGTTCGGATGACAACACTATAAATTGGCGTCTTGGAGTTGATCTGTTGATGAAGCCAAGACGTGGAAAGTTGAACTCTTCAGTGGCTATTTGCTGGAACCCCTCAAGTTTGGGCTCATATGATTCTTTTGACTCGAACATTAAGACCTTTGAGTCCCACGGATTAGGCTTGGCGATGGTCTGATGATATAGCCAGGAGATGGATAGTGAAATTTAAGAGCTACTCTTGTCTGTGTAGCAATCGCCACTCCTCTCTATGCTCTGCTATCTTTTTGATCTCTTCATAAGTCTCGACTCCCACTTACTCCTTCACTTGTTGTATATAACTTCTTCTAGGCCTTCCTCGTCTTTTCTTTTCCCTTATTTTTCATTCCAATATTTTTTTGAAGAAGTTGTCGTGTCTTTCAACTGGCCAACCATTTCTTCCCTTCTGTTGTCTACAGTTTTCAACAATTACCTCTCTCTTCATCTACCATTACTAGGACTTCCTAGTTGGTTTTTATTCTGTCCAGCTGATGTTTATCATGAAATTCAAATTCTTTGTTTATCATAAATAGGGTTAGTACATATAAAGTTGTTAGGTGCACAATGTTTACCGACTATTTAACCGTCAATACAGCATACAAAAAGGTCTTAAAACTATTGGGGACAAATATGCAATACTAGTTAGTTAACAACTAAATATCTATATTTTTAATGTTTGTTATGATAATTTAAGAATTCTTTGACAGAGTAGAACGTGTTCTGTAGTAACCATAATATAAGGAATTTATACATTTATTAAGTAGTAATTCTTTGATGTTATTCGGCATCTTATTACATATTGTGACACACATAGGATAACAATTTTGCAGTTTCATACTCCTTGGAATCATGTTTATAACAAGTTTGTTTGGGTATCTAGTGTTACTTCTCTACGTTACGTCCTTAACTTGTTTAACAAATTTCCCTATTTCCAATATATATAAGCACGGCAAAGGTAGAATGTATGAAGGCTTTATTTGCATTCGTACCATTTCCCCTGATCAGTAGGCCATATCTTAGCACTGTTCCAACATATATATTATGCAAAGTAAGCCGTACACGCAGTGTTTTTATTAGAAACTTTGGACAGTTTGTATTATGCACATGAAAACCCATTTATTTTGCTGCACACTTTCTTAATTTGTTCTTTCCACCTAAAATTATTGTTTATAACTAGGCCAATAGTCATGTCATGTTTGCTTTTTGTAGAATTTGACCGTTATAATTAATGTTGTCTAAACTATTGGTTTTAAAGTTATCAAAATTTATAAAATTAGTTTTAGATAGATTTATTTTTAAGTTGTTATCATTTAGCCAGTTTATTATCAATGTCAGAGTATTATTAACCTCAATTTCATACTGTGTCAGTAACATTTTTTTATCAGTAGTCACTACTACGGATAGATAGATAGATAAATAGATAGATAAACTCTTTATTGTACAACAAAGAAAGAAATTAATACAAACTTGTATACATAAATGTAGATTCTTGTGCGACTCCAAACAAGTTGTGCTTGTAGGTCGATCTGTGTGTTTAGATAATTTCATTTATAGAGTTTAGTTGGGTAACCTCTACACTTTGTACCTAGTCTCTCTTCCAGATAATTATATTTTTAACCAATTTAAAGCTGGTCCCCTGATGCCAATATGTTCCAGCTTGGTAAGTAGTAAATTATGGGCAACAAAGTCAAAGGCCTTATACATGTCAAGAAACAGGGCTGTTGTGTAGTGTTTTGTATTTATATTTTGAAGGGTATAATTAACTAACTCGAAGGCAGCATCCCTAGTTGACTTTCTTTTTTTAGATCCAAATTGGTGGCTCGTTATGATGCTATAAGTGTTAAAAAAAAGATGTAAATTTTTCGTGCATGTAATTATTAATGTCTGTCGTATCGCTGCGCTTATGTAGCGGATTTTAATTTGTTTGGAAATGTGCCAGTTTGTAGTGAGAGGATAACTAAGTACGTTAAGTTAAGGGTAAGTTGTTTTTGTGCATATACAGTCGAAACCTTCTGATGCGGAGTTTGCTAAAGATAAAATAGATTTTTTATACATGTTTCATCTACTGGAGAAAGAAAAATAATATTTGACCGTTTATGTGAACTGTCCGTGTAGTAAAGATGATGGTTAATTTTATTAACCGACTTCAAAAAAGGAGGAGGTTCTCAATTCGACTGTGTTTTTTTTTTATGTTTGTTACCTCAGAACTTTCGACTGGGTGAACCGATATTGATGATTCTTTTTTTATTTGAAAGCTGGTGCTTCCCGTGTGGTCTCATTTCACTTTGGTCCAGTTCTGACAATGGCATCCATGAGAAAACCATATAAGTCTTTTATGGAATAGTTTTTGTTTTGAAGTCGGTTTTTTTTTTAACAATTATTATATAGGATATCTATGAATGGATAGATTTTATAGTGCAGTTGCATAAGTGATCCCTCATGGAGCCAACTACCTCTACATAAAGTGTTGTCTTTTCAATCCTCACACAGGAAAAATGTTAGTGTGACGCATAAGTTTTTTTCATATCCATTATCTCTGCAACACTCCAAATTCTATAATCAGGAAGTTATCTTCTTGAAAATCAACTTTATTAATGATAATTGGATTATTAACAAATACTTTAAAGTATAAAACTAATTTTGACCAACACCTTTAGTACTAGAGATTGCCTGAAGGTGGAATTTTGACTAAAATTCATAAAAAAAAATTAATTTATTGTTTTTTTTTTTTATAAATGACACGACCCTCTCCTCTACAGCTACGTATTTGTTTAAACTGCCCCTTCCCCACCAACGCAATATATCCGGCAGGTCTTACCACCAATGCCATGGCGTCAGTTCTAATTAAGTTAGCCATCTGTCTATCTTTCACAAGATATCGCCCCTCGTGAAACCACACTCGCAGTAACCCCTGTTCGCAAACCGGTACACTCCCTATTGTCCAGATAGGTACCGGAGCTGTAATGCACACTCACCTTCTGCAAATTTGCACATACTCGCGGTAACACCGCTAGGATCGTCAGAGAAGCCGACTATTAGTTTCCAGCTGGTACCGGAGCTGCCGGCACGCTCATATTCCGATCTACAATTATATGCAGGTCTACCCAGGCCTACAGACAGGTGTCCGGATCAGTGTCTAGTCACCTTTCTCCTTGCTTAGCAGGCAAGTGCCCGAGCTGCATCGTGATAAATGAGCAGTATAACTGGAACTGCCATTGTATAGACTTTCCGTACCATGACAGGTCAACATAACATATACTTTACATGTCTAGCTTGATGTAGCTGATTTTGTATAAATTTTAAATCACTAATAACAAACTTAAAAAAAGAAAAAACTAGCCGTCCCCGCAATTTCACCTGCCAATGGGCTATCCAGCACTAAAAGAATTTTTCAATTCGAACAAGTACTTCCTGAGACTAGCGCGTTGAACCAAACAAACAATCTCTTGAGCTTTATAATATTAGTAAAGATTTCTGCACTTCTTCTACATACAAATTTGAATAAATATTCTAAATTTCACATTACTAAATGCACAAAATTTGCTTAAAAACGCATACAAAGAAATCTCTTCACATATATGTCTGCACGGGTGGTGCAATGATTATACTGATCGCCAATAAACGGCGCCGAGTGTTATAGGTTCAATACCAATTAGGGAAAAAAATCTTTCCTAAAGCGAAAGTTTTCTTTTTAAGAATTATAAATAGTGGTCCATCACTTGAGAATCAAACCCACCCTAGATAAGACCATGGTTAATCAGCTTTACTGACATGGTGTGGTGCCTATTATCAGTTGGTTGGCCAGGATACTACTGCAGTAGACAGTCTACATGTCCAATGAGTTTCTCTTTGTTAAACATCAAAAATGTCCTGTAAACACATTCTGAATGGAATAATCCCACCAATCCCACTAATATTATAAATGTGAAAGTTTGGATGGATGGATGGATAAATAGATGAATGAATGGATGGATGGATGGATGTTTGTTACTCTTTCACGCAAAAACCACTGAACCGATTGCGATGAAACTTGGTAATAAGATAGCTGCAGATGTGGATTAACGCATAGGCAACTTTTTATCCGGATATTCCTATGAGATCAGGACTTACGTGGGTGAAACCGCGGGGCGCTGCTCAAGTTGTGGTTATATAACGTTTCTTATTTAGATTTAAAATCATCATTTCAATTCATAAGAAAGCTCTGTGTCAGTCTTCTAAACGAAGTAGGTACGTATCCTCTTCTTTTCTGATACATTTCCTAACAATCAATTAATTTTTACGTTGATCCAACTCAAAAACCGACAATGCATTTATTAACTCCTCACACCTCCGACTTTGTCTCTTTTTTTTTCTTCTCTGGAATGCGCTCCCGGTCGAAATCTGGATGTCCACAAACCATTTTTATTCAAGAAGAAAGTATGTGATCTTCTTCACAATGAGTTTGCAGAACGTTCACTACGATAGATAGACGATGGCGTATTTTAGTATTCACTAGCGACCCGCCCCGGCTTCGCACGGGTGCAATGATGATAGTAAATATACTACTCAACGCTCAAATCTAAGCCTGCAACATTGATAGTTTGCCATTTATTAATGGTCATTGCAAAAGATATCTTTATCGGAAATTGTCCGGCACTCTGGCCGGAACCGCCGCCGCAACCGCCGCCGCAACCGCTATGTCCCTGCATTTTAAATCTGTAATATCTTCGAAAATATTCATTGAAATTACATGCTGTAAAAGACCATTTTGATCTATATTAAATGCACAATGTATTTAAGGTACTTAATTGGATAAGGGTTAATGCTCTATTGCTTAAAATCGCTTTGTAAATAAGCCATTATTTCTCGTAAAAAGTAAAGGATAAAAAATGGTTATTGTGGGTTATCCCTAAGAGATAGACATATACCATCGCGGACTTTTTTGTAGACCTTTTTAAGGTGTACAATACTGTAGTAGATTATTTTGACCTACCTCGTAGGGTTCAGCCAGCGTTTGCAATGTAAACGCAAAAAAAATGTGTTTATTTACGACATCACATTAGAAACCTCTAAAGTTATCAGTGTTTCTCTACTATATTATGCGTGTATTAGACATATAAACCTTCCTCTTAAATCACTCTATCCATTTAAAAAATCCACATCAAATTCCGTTGCGTAGTTTTAAAAATCTAAGCATGCATAGGGGCAGACGGACAGCAGGAAGCGACTTTGTTTTATACTATGTAGTGATATGTATGCGTATGTATGTTGTGTGTGTATACTTACAGTTCTGTATGTATTTTAAATTTTTATGTAGTAATGACATTTAGCAAGCTATTTATTGAAGTAATAGTATTTATTTCATATAATTTGTATATCTACATTGTTATGATTATCTAAGTATTATAAATAACTCCAAATGTTAAATTTTATTTTTTGCATCTATCGTATAATATTTCTACATCACCCCAAGGTTGACTGGTAGAGAATGCCCTGGGCATTAAGTCCGCCTTTGTACAAATTGAGCATTAACTTTTAAATAAATAAAGACCTATCGTCTCATGTGTTTTGGGAAGGCGATGTAAAGCAGTTTTGATCCATACAAATAACGCGTTATTTGTATAAGGCCATCTCTCTACTCTGTTTCTCTTTACGTCTCTGTTCGTCTCTATCTAAATAAAAACGCATCTTAAATCACAAGTTCTGTTTTTCGACTCCTATCTCTTCTTATTGGCTATTACACATATTAGAGTAGGTAATTAATTAAATAAATGATGTGTTGTCCTATGACTAATTTTGTAAGCATTCGTTTAGATAATGCCTATCTTGATTGCTCTGATAACACAGGAATATGTTCATTTACACACCGCGCTATATATACATATGTCGAAATGTCGTATATTGTGGCGCAATTAGCTGAAATTGTTATCAATTCAAAAGATCAATTAACTGTTACTATATTGCAAAGGCTCTTTATACATACATACACTCACGTGTGTATTCCCGAAGGTGTGACCAGAGGTGGTTAAACATCCACTTTTTGTCGACTTTAATTTTGGTCTCACTCACGTCAGGCAAGCCTATTGGCGTCCGGAGGGCACTTTGGGAATTCAAAATAGGAAAATTGGGAGGGAATGCAATGAAGAAATATTGCTTTAAGAATAGATTGGCGAGTGTAAGCAAATAGCTCGAGCAGGTGAGAGTCGCATACCCGGAAGTCCGAGCCCTCTAACAATTTAAGGAGGAATTCAAATCCTTCTCCGGAGGGTAAACTCACAATTGCACGTATCTGGGTGGGGCACACCTGTTGGGAGATAAGATTAAAAATTGTGTGGAAAAAAGTGAAGAATGATTATTGTTCGAATCATATCGCAATAAGTATATTGCGATATGATATGTAACTATTGCACATACTTATATAATAAGTATATTATATAAGTATGTGCAATAGTTACATATTAAATAGAAGAAATAAAACTCATATTCAAAATGTACACAGTATTAGACACGTATACGTCTACAGTAAGCGTGGTCTCCATACATTTGTTGACACCGCTCTTGGCGAAGACGGTGGTAAGCTAATTATAAAGAGAATTGATGACCTTGATCACACTACTTAACTGTTAGAACCCCTTCCAGTCCTATTATTTTCGTAATCCCTTATTTTTACCACAAATACCTAATTTTTTTAATTTAGACGAAAACGTACATGTTTTTTTTATTAAATATTTATTTTTTTACCCCACTTTACAGTAATTAATTGTTATATTATTTAGATAGTAGTATTCACAAATTACTGATTCAAAGTACTAAGTAGTTTTTGAAATTCCGTCAAAATTTTATTTCACAAATACGTCTTTCTTCCTCGCAGTTTTCAAAAATTTGATACGCAGTGTCACAAAATCGCCTCCTATAAAACCTCAGATCAATTATAAATATGTGTAATTGTTACTAAAGAATAGTCAAAAATATCAAAGATTTAAGTATATCTTTAGGTTTTTACTTTAAGTAACTTGCTGCGAGATGTATGCAGTGTAGGTTTATGAAAGCTTAACCAGTGCGTAATATGGAAGCAGTAGTTAAGTTAAAATTGTTCAACATAGTAGCGGAATCAAACTGCCCTTTTAAAAAGAAAAATAAATGCGAGTTAGTGAATAACGACACAATTCAATATTTTTTCTGGTTATAGACATTTCAAAGTGTTCTAAGAATACCATAATGAAAAATTGTCTTCAAAGTGATACTATATTAGATGAAATTGTAGTCGTTTTACAAGTCGTTTGAAAAGTAGCAACTGAAAGTATTTTAATACTTGTTTGAAATATATTAACCTATTTTGAATTCTGTCGTTATCACTTCAAAGCAACAATGTAATGAATGACTGGCCTGTTGGCCTAGTGGTTAGTGACCCTGACTGCTATGCCACAGGTCGTGGGTTCGATTCCCACCAGAGTCTGGGTGTTCTTTGTGTCCGTTGTTTGTATGTTTGTAAAGTCCCCCGCGACACAGGAGTAATTCCTAATGCGGGAGGTTGTCTTTCTAAAAAAAAAAAAAAAATTAGTACTACAGAGACACAATTTTTAAGACATTCTTTACAATTAAAGCTCTTTTCTTTTTTTCACAAAATAGTATAATTTATTAATTTGTTCCTCACATTTCATATGATCTGAGTGTAATTCGGAATCTCTTACAAAGTCAGAATAGCAAATCGACCAATGTTCTAGTCAGAATGGCATGCCACTGTGCGAGCCTCAAACTGTGGTGCTCCCTGGTGTGATTAAAAAAAAGTTAAGTAACATTAAAACTAAGACTAATATTAAGCGACTGCTTAGTTTGGGTCTAGATGGCGCTGTATCATATGTCACAGAATATTATTATTTGGTAAATTTTAAGTTTTAACTCCCTTTTAATCACACTAGTCGTTATCTAGTATATGCATATCCTTAAAGTCCATCTAATCTAAGAAGTACCGTTTGACAGTTCTGATAGATTGATGAATAGGCTGTGAAAGGTCAAAGAAATCGATTACTGCAATATCCGATTCTTAAGAGATATCGATATCATTTCTTTGTATTTACTAATAGATTACACTTTTACAGATTTATATATGTTACAGTAAAAGGGCTGTCTTAAGTTGGCGGGGAGAAGCTGTATTTTTTTTTTGCTATTTCAGCTGAATTGAATTTTATGACAAACGAAGTACTTGGTCAAACCGCCAACTTGAGGGCAATTTTTTTTTTACTAAGAACGAGCAAAACAAAATTTTGATTGAACAATGAAGAACAGTTAACGAACTATTGAAATAGCAAAAAAAAAGAAAAGAACGCCTTCCCCTTGAGTTAACACACAAGATCGACTGGAAAAACAAAGGTATCTGGATAATGGATCAACATCTGACACATTTAAGGTTTGCAGACGACATTGTGCTTTTAGCTAAAACATCAAATGAATTAGGGAACATGATACAAACCTTGAATAGTGAGAGCAAAAAGGTTGGTCTGGACATGAACCCAGGCAAAACTAAAGCTATGACTAACAACTATAAAAAACCAATATTTGTAAATGGAAAAGAAATAGAATATGTAAACGAATACGTCTATCTTGGTAAACAAGTCTCGTTCAGTACAAACAGGAACGATGAAGAAGTGGATCGATCGAAGAGTTACCATTGCATGGAATAGGTTTTGGGCACAAAAGAAATTTTAAAAGGAGACTACAGCTTAGATAAAAAAAAGATTATAATAGATACGTGCATATTGCCAAGCCTAACATACAGCAGTCAAACGTGGGTTTATACAAATAAAATAAAAAACAAACTAATAACTACACAACGAGCTATGGAAAGAAGCATCTTAAAAATAAAGAAAATTCAAAAAATTAGAAGCGAAAATATAAGGAAGAAAACCAAATTAACAGATGATCTGGAATACGCTTTGAAGCAAAAATGGCAATGGGCTGGACATATCTGTAGAGTAAAGGACAAAAGATGGACGCTGCAAACGACAAAGTGGAAGGGACCGCTAGGGAAAAGACACGTCGGAAGACCAAAGAAACGATGGGCTGAAGATATAGTGGAGATTGCGGGAAACGGATGGATGGAGATAGGCCAGGACAGAGATAGATGGAGAAAAATGGAGGAGGCTTTTACCCGAAAGGGGTCCGAAATAAAGTCTTGATTAAAAATAAAAGAACTACATAGCACTACTAACAATATTAATACACATATGTAATGTAAACTTTTTTCGGAATAAGTAAAGCTATATTATTATTATTCTCTTTATTAACTTTTACAAAACATATAAATTACATTTTTAAATACATTATTATGTAAAAAAATATATATTTAAAAATATAAAAAATAGTGTCCCACCGGTATCGGGTACAGGGACCAAGCTACCGGTGGTTAGGGTTCCAGAGACAGAAACCTCCTCACTATGCGTGCCGTGTCGAGAAGGACTGCCTTCTGCATTAGGCTCTTGATTCAGCTGCCTAACGTGAGCCTCTGAAGGTGTTGGTCGAGGCTCTTAGCAATTAACCCATGGGCCGAAATGACTATCGGCACAATGATTGCTGAATCCACATCCCAAATATTTTATTTGTTTATCTTTTTCGGCTTTTAAGAGATTGTCGTCATGGGGAATGGTGATGTCAATAATCATTGCTCGGCGCTCTAATCGGTCTATCACCACTATATCAGGCTTATTGGCAACAATAGTCCTGTCAGTGATGATAGATCGATCCCAGTACAATGTTGCACGACCATTTTCGAGAACTGGGTCGGGCGCATACCTGTAGTATGGTAACTCGACAGTCACAAGGTTATATTTAAGAGCAAGTTGCTGATGGACTATCCTGGCCACTTGGTTATGTCTATGCAAGTACTCGCCGTTGGCAATACGAGAACAACCAGAAATTATATGAGTGAGGGTTTCTCCGGGACGATGACACGCCCGACAAATGTCAACTGTGCCGTCCTTCAGGATATATCTCCGATAGTTATTCGTCATAACAACTTCGTCCGTAATTGCACAGACAAAACCTTCAGTTTCTCCGAAGAGGTCACCGAACCGTAGCCAGGATACTGATGCTAATAAATCTACATCGGGCCCATTTAAGGCCCGATAAAAACGTCCATGCAACTCCTTGCTCTTCCTTATTATTATTCTCTTTATTAACATCTATAAAACATATAAATTACATTTTTAAATACATTATTATAAAAAAAAAAATATATTTAAAAATATAAAAAATAGTGTCCCACCGGTATCGAGTACAGGGACCAAGCTACCGGTGGTTAGGGTTCCAGAGATAGAAACCTCCTCACAATACGTGCCGTGTCAAGAATGACTGCCTTCTGCATTAGGCCCTTAATCCAGCTGCCTAACGTGAGCCTCTGAAGGTGTTGATCGAGGCTCTTTGCAATCAACCCATGGGCTGATATGACTATCGGCACAATGATTGCCGAATCCACATCCCACATGTCGACCACCTCATGGGCGAAATCCAAATACTTCATTTGTTTTTCTTTTTCAGCCCTTAAGAGATTGTTGTCATGGGGAATGGTGATATCTACAATCATTGCTCGGCGCTCTAATCGGTCTATTACCACTATATCAGGTTTATTGGCAACAATAGTCCTGTCAGTGATAATAGACCGATCCCAGTACAATGTTACACGACCATTTTCAAGAACTGGGTCGGGCACATATCTGTAGTACGGTAATTCCATAGTCACAAGGTTATATTTAAGAGCAAGTTGCTGATGGACTATCCTGGCCATTTGGTTATGTCTGTGCAAGTACTCGCCGTTGGCAAGACGAGAACAACCGGAAATTATATGCCTGAGGCTTTCTCCGGGACGATGACATGCCCGACAAATGTCAATCGTGCCATCCTTCAGGATATGTTTCCGATAGTTGTTCGTCATAACAACTTCATCAGTAATTGCACAGATAAAACCTTCACTTTCTCCAAAGAGGTCACCGAAACGTAGCCAGGACACAGATGATAATAGATCTACTTCGGGCCCATTTAAGGCCCGATAAAAACGTCCATGCAGCTCTTTGCTCTTCCATACTTCCTTGCGATCTGTAATATTGAGTACTGCAGGTTTGCGCCAGTTCTCTCTACCTAAAGCAAGCGGGGTGAGTCCGTTGTCAACTGCCACAACATCCCGATGCACCTCCACGTTAACAGAGAGGAAATAATCTCTGAGATTGCATACCTCGCGGTTATGTAGTGTCTTGGCATTTAAAAAACCACGACCCCCACATTTCCGCGGGATATACAATCTCATTACCGATGAACGTGGATGGTGCATTCGGTACGCGGTTAGCAATGTACGGACTCTTCTATCCAGGGCATCAAGTTCCGTCTGAGTCCATCTAAGTATGCCAAAGGAGTAGGTTAGGACTGGTATGACCCAATCATTATAGGCCCGCACCTTATTACCGCCTGACAAAAGACTTTTTAATACTTTTTTCAGGCGGCCAAAGAAGCGTTCCTGTAACGATTGCTTCATAGTCAATTCCTTTAAACCTAACGCCTGTGACATTCCTAGATACTTGTAAGTTTCGTTCGCGGAAAGACGTCTAAGGTGTGTAGAATCTGAGAGTTCCATGCCTTCAGATTCCACAATCTTGCCTCTTTTTACATGCATGACTGCACATTTATCCACACCAAATTCCATCCTGATACATTTACTAAAGTTTTCAGTTACCTCTAGTAATTTTATCAGTTGGAAATTGCTGCAGGCAAAGAGTTCCAAATCATCCATGAAAAGGAGGTGGGATATAACCTGACCTCCTCTCCGCAAACGATAGCCTAGTCCTGAACCCTCCAACATAGTGCTGAAAGGGTTCAAAGTCAGGCAGAACCACAAGGGACTCAAACTGTCACCCTGAAATATACCCCGCTTGATCTTTATATACTCGCCGTCACCCTGAGATTGTCGACATCCTGGATAGCAAAGAACTGTTCTCCATTGCTGCATACATGCCTCCAAGAAAGTGCATAGAGTTGTATCAATCTTATACAACTCCATCACCTTCAGGAGCCACGTATGCGGCACAGAGTCATAGGCTTTCTTATAGTCTATCCAACATGTCGCCAGATCTTTTCGGTTACGGCGAACTTGTTGGTTAATGGTCGTGTCAATAATAAGGAGCTCTTTAGTGCCACGTGCCCCACTTCTACATCCATTCTGAGAGTAAGACATAACAGAGTTGTTGGTAACATGAGATGCTATCTTCACTCTCAGAATGGACGTCAGTAATTTATATACTGTTGGTAGACAGGTGATGGGTCTGTAGTTTTTGGGATCCGTGGCACAACCAGATTTATAGAGCAGGTGAGTCACGCCTGTGGTCATAAAAGTTGGAAGCGAACCCGATTCCAAGCATGATTGAAATTGAGATGCCAAACAAACATGTGAGCTACGGAGCCACTTTAACCAAAAGTTATGCAGTCCGTCCGGTCCCGCTGATTTCCAATTCGGCAACGAACGAACTGCATAAGCTATATCGATGTTTGAAATCAATACTGGCTCCATTCTATTAATTGACTCACATGATCGTTCGACATCTCGCATCCATTCACCCTCAGTGTGAGCGACAGGCATCGACCAGATGTTACGCCAAAATGAATTCGTGATTTCAGCATCTGGTAAATGAATGTCACTCACTAAATCAGGCTGCTCCCACCTATAAACCCACCTCTCATCCCTTCGGAATGTGCGATTCTGAGTATATCGGTCCACCCTTTTTTTGTACCTTCGTATGCGATTTGCCCATGCATAAACCTTCTGTTTCAGAAAGTCAATGCGCTCTGTGACTCGCGCTGTATAATCACAGGAACTGATACCAGTTCCCGAAAAAGCCCGATCCACAAAACGCATTACTCTCGGGCGTGTGTTACCCGATCTGAAACAGATAAGCTTGCCAATGAGTACCCTCGACTCAGCGATACGACGCTCAATCCTGCATTGCCACGCCGGAACAACAAGTTTGGACCGAGTAGCGGTGTCATTTCCTGGGAATTTAACACCAGCTACTCGGCATGCTGCAACAGCCGCACAATACAAAATTGAGTGTGTATCGCTGATATCTATGCTTTTTTCAAAATAAACAGGTAACATCGAATCAAGGGTACATACTAGCGCTTTGTTTC
>OY982588.1:10353792-10472376 GCA_963859945.1 Euplagia quadripunctaria | reverse complement strand
ATACCTGCGGGACATTTCACTTACATAATAGTTGGATATGCAGTATGTTACAGAATAGTGTGCGTTATATTTTAGAGCCGTATAGTAGACGCCGTAAATAATATAAATCGCTAACAATTAAAAGAAAATGCCTGATTTTTAATACTGAAATCTTATTTTGAAACTGACAAATTGAACTAATCGATTAAACATTAATTGCACTTTACAATTAAATTATTTAGATTAAACTTTATTAATTGCAAAATCCAATTAAATTCATCATAATCACAATTAACTTTGGAACTTTTTCCACAAACCAATTGAAATTAACAGTTAATCGGTCCTATGCCTGTCGTATAAAATTACAAGCATAAAGATATATAGATATACATTTATGTAGGTGTACATTTATTATTTGAATACAGATATATTTAAATGTTTATCAAAATAAAAATATTTTCCATCATATATTCGCAAACTAATCATTAATTGTCAATTGTGATGGTGGTAGTCACGATTAACAATTAATTAATTGTTAATCGTGATAGTCACGATTAACAATAAATTAATTATTAATCTTTAATTGTAAGAAAAATTTAATTTTGCCCAACACTAATTAATTAATGGTATAAAAATATGTTACCTTTTGTCGTTTAACGTGTTGGAGGTTGAGATATGAGTACAGGCTATTGAGATATGCCACGCCCTGGCTGTACTCGCGCCACGCTGTCACGTACCTGCCCACCAATAGTTAACAAAATTAAATTTTACAGAACACAAATTGCATAATGGTACAATAGAAGGCTAAATTTAACAAGAGATTCTTATATATTCTTTATTGTACACAAAATAACAATTTTATAAATACAGAAAGGAAAATAGCATGTACAAAGGTGAGCTTAACCCATAGTTGAGTTTTCTTCCAGCAAACCTTGGGAGTGAAGAGAGGATAGTAAAGAATAAATAGAGGCAAAGTGCGTACGTTGAAGGGAATTGAATTAACATAGAATTAATAACCACCTAAACTAAAAATAAATAATGTATAACTACAGAATAACAAGTACCTGTATGTTCGTAAAATAAATTTACATATATTACCACATATACACTAAATAATTTGTTAAACATATAAATACATACATACAAATTAACAGGCTGATTATTGCTGAGACAGAAAAAAATCCTTGATTCTTTTCCTAAAAACAGTCAGGGAAGAGCTATCGCGGATAGAATGGGGAAGGGAATTCCACTGCCGTACCGCAGCAACAGTGAAAGAATTATCATAACAAGTAGAATTATGAGAAGGAATTAGAAGCAAAAGAGAAGATGAAGAGCGACAAGGTTTGCTCCTGGGAACAAGGTACTCGAAGCGCTCACGCAGATATGAAGGAAAGTTAGAATTGTGAAGAACCGAATAGAGTAAAGAGAGGATTTGAACATCTCGACGTCGCCGAATAGGTAGCCATTTCAATTGTTTCCGGAATTAGAAATTAGACTCGACTCTAGCACCAACTGAATAAAGTTCAATATTGATTGCCACCTAAAACACCACTTTGTTATGTTTTCTTAGAGGTATGTGGACGGCGGCTATTGGTGCGGGAAGCCTTTCGACTGAGATCGACTAGCAGAAGTGGACCCGAGATGGATGATTCTCTAAACCCAAGGAAAGCAAGGTACACTAGGTTGTGGCCGCCTGTTGATCTAGAGGCGGCCAAGGTCTGCAGGGGTTCCTTGAGGCTCCCTTCTTAGGGTACGCGCGCCCTTGCAATAGACCCACTTGTAACGGAACACTGTGTGATTTTAATCGGTTCGATTCCGACCACTTCACCGTTAGCTCCGGTGGAGTGATGTCCCGTGGGGGATTCTACACGAAATAAAAAAGAGGTATGCATTTAAGATTATTTTTTTTGTTAAGAAGCTTTTGCCGAGCTTAAGTTTCATGAATAAATAAAATTCTAAAATATTTCTTTATTTGGCGTACCTAATAATTTTAAAGTCGAATTTCTACCAGTACACACAATACAACACCAGTACTTAATACATTAACTCACGGCAACGCACTTATGACTCTTGAGCTGCAGGTGCCTATGGGTGATGGTAGTGATTTACTATCAGGTGAGGTGCGCCATCTACCCATAAAAAAAAAAAAGAAATCCATCCACCACCATATTTAAATACAATAGTTGATTACCTGGTGAGCAGTCCATCATTGTGGTCATTGTTCTCCAAGGAAGCGCTACCCCGGACCCGCGCCAAGAGACCTGACACATGCTCCTCTAGAAAACTCCTACAAAAAAAAAACATATCTTGTAAATTTAATCAAAGTTGTGGAGGAAAAGCGTGATGCCCCTCCAATACGAAGGGAGGATCCTTCGAACATCCTTTATCAGCCCATGGTCTTCACAGCCTCTTGGCTATTAAGACCGAATCATGTGAGATGTGAGATTTTTATATATAAGATATATATATGTATATTTCTATTATATATGTTATGGACGCAGTGAGTGTTCAGACTGTTCAAAAAATACTCAATATGAGTAGTCAATTAAATAAAACGATTGAAATAAGCAAATTGACCGGGCAGTGTAATATTGATCCCCACCTATTTGGCAGAGTAATAAAATATGTGTTTTATTCAATAAGGAACAGTTTTAGTCTTTATTGCTATAAAAATATAAATATACACTTATTTTAAACATAATTTATCATAGTTTAATTGTGAAATATATGATATTTTATTAAATTTTTGCTGGGTTTAGGTTAGGTTGGAACTCTGACCACAACGCCAGAACTGAATTCTGCCTATTTTATTTAGCGCCAAGCCTAATGTACCTTAATTAGCAACTTGCCCAACAGTTACGTAGCAATATTCATAATAGTCAGAAAATGTGATAAATAACGAGGTTTGTATAAGTATTCATCATGCAGTCCGATATGACATTTCATTATTCATATTGCCCGGGCATTATAAATATTGCAATGTTTAATCACTTGGTCAATAACATATACTAGCTACTCGGCCACGCGTTGCTGTAGCTAGAGAATTTGCAATAAAAAACTATCTTATCTCTCAAGTTGGATCGAACTGCACACATTGTGCAAAGTTCATCGCGAACAAACAACGTAACACGAAATTTTTACAAAATTATATGTATGGATATACATTTTTCTTATTTGTTTTGTCAAGTATGTGTATGTACTTGTAAAATAAGTGTGCACCACAATTTACTCATGAATGTTTCTTTTAAAAAGACAACTCCCACATTAGGAATTACTCCTGTGTCGCGGGGGACTTTACAAACATACAAACAACGGACACAAAGAACACCCAGACTCGGGTGGGAATCGAACCCACGGCCTATGGCTTAGCAGTCAGGGTCACTAACCACTAGGCCAACAGGCCAGTCTGTACACTATAGTCTAGTCTAGTACTGTACAGTATAGTCCATCCCAACGTTGTCTGAAAGAGACACTGTGTACTGTTACTGTTTCTAAATTAGGTAGTATTTAGGTAAGAGAACCTACACGCTCCAATTCATCCGTATAAGCAATAACCCTTTCCTTCCACTGTTTCCACTTCTCTTGTTACTCAACTTTCCCTTTCAGTATACTCTGCCTAGTTCTTACTACTTATATACTTACTTAGTTTCGTCATAGAGTCTGTCGGCGAGGGGCTCGGGATGCGCCACGCAGAGCGCGTACACGTCAGAGAAGCGCGTATTCCACACGGAACGCTCTACGGCTCGAAGGCCCACAACACCAGCGACCTGGGGAACAACAGACATTGAGCATATTTTTTTATTGAGATTTTCTATAATTTCTTTGTCAATTAGGTCAATTAGACAATTCGTTCTTTTTCGTTCCCGCTCATTGTTAGCAATGCGAAAGTATTCAAAAATTTTACTTTTTAAAAAAAATTCTAAATCCTTTTAATTCTCTCACGTGCTTGATGTTACTAATCGTTGGAAAGGCTAAGTGGTAACCGAGTAGGTTAGCACATTGCAAGGGTAAGTAATATTAGCCAGATCAGTCTTAGGATGGGTGACCATTCTTAACACATTGAGACCCTTCCGTGACCCTAAAAAGTCCGACAAACGGTCTAACTACAAAACTTCGATATCGCCTAGTGCATTACTAATATAATATTTGAGAACAATTACCCACGATTAATTGCATTTCTGCAGGAGAGTATTACTCTTTTGCAGAAATACAATTAAAGAAACACGACCAGAAAAATTAAGAATAAAAAGAAGGAATATTCACCCAGGTATGTACTGAGTTATTTATATTGTGGAACTTTTCTGATTTCACTTAGAACTGTTAGTGGAGTTTTTAATTTCTAACCTAGATTTTCTTGGGTTCACCAATTTTATGAAAAAAGTTAATTTTCACATTCATATTGCATCGACCCGTTCAACTATATCAGCCTTAATATGAACCATTAGTCGCGTCAAAGTCATGAATGCGCCACCGTAGCATCGATCAACAGTCGCGTTCCTGTAGGTCCCATCCACTCGTTTACCAAAGTATTCATATACTTCAGTGACTGCGAAGTATATTGAATGTGGTATCACGTAAAAAACCGTGACGTCAAATTAAATTGAAGTCAAATGTGGAACAGATATTGAGCTACATAAGAGCTGCGTGGCTCATGTGAGTTCGCCGGGTTCAGGTGTGCAGCCTGATACAGCATCAGTTTCAGATAAAGGTATAATCTTAGATCAAATATACCATAGATACACATTCTCGTACCAAAATCGAATCAAATAGTGGCACTCGATAGTTCTATGCATTTAATTTGCCAGCGTACTAATAAACCAGACCATACAATGAATGTGCCTGTGTATATATGTTGTAATAGTTTGATACAAAAACTGCAATGTCTGTGTCTGTAGTTTATTACTTACCTTACCTAAACTCGTGGTACGTATTCTAAACGCACGCTCGCGTGAATGAAAAGAACAGGTGAGCAAGCTACGTATTTCATAAAAATACCAAACTTTTTAAATTATAGCTTGTTACAGTGCCATTATTATATAATATTATATCATAAAAATATTATACTTGTCCAAAGTACGACATTTCTTGCCTTCTTCACATTTCCAAAAATATAGTATAGCATTTTTCGGCTACACGTGAAACGTCCCACTGATAGCGCGTGCGCGAACCGTCTGATAGCTCAACTGTGCTTACAACTGCATTTGAGCATGCTTTAATTCTAAAGTTAAGTGAGTTAAGTCTAAAGTTCAAACATATATGATCGAATTTCGGTAATACTGAATGATGGTGTATAGTACCGTTTCCTTGAGATGTGCCCATGTCTCCGTGAAGTCCACGTTCCTCGGCTTCAGTGACATCATCACAAACAGCTACCATGTACCTGCAATTTAACAAGAACAATCTTACATAATTATCACAATGTCAAATAAATAACAGACAGTAATGTAAACCTGCAGGTAATTTTTAATGAAAGTGAGCACATTTCTGTTTTTTTTAAATACACTTTCATATTGTAAGTAGAAATAGTTTATTACTCACCTGCTTGGTGGGAAATAAACTATTTTGACGTGACAACGTCTTATAAATTGGTTTGCCGGGTGACACTTCAAGAAACTGCGTTACGCTCCGCTCACGTTATGCGCTCACAATGAGAGCGAGTGAGAGGCACGCGTCCCTTCCACTCGGGCATGGTTATTATTTTACCACTCAAAGTCGTTGTCACGTAAAACTTTCGCCCGTATACCGACTTTACAGGCAACCAATTTTTTTTTTTATTTTATTATTAACGTTACTAGCCAGGGTTCGGGATTAGAATATCCATCAATTTGTATTGAAATAGATACAATTTATTTAACACCATCGAAATTAATACAAGTCACAGTTAGAGTAATTCTCACTAATATTCACTTGTACTATTCGCTAATCTTCGCACTTTTTAATTCGTAGTATCGCTTACGAACTTCCTTATATAGTTCGAAAAACATCTCGTACTCGTGACTCGACCGCTGTTGGTACTTCTAGAATTCAATAGAACATTCTATTGAAAGACTATTAGTTCAGTTATTCAGTAAAAGATGACGCCCAGCGTCACAATTTAGTTCTACTACTCTTTAACAGATGGCTCCCGCGTGTCAATTTAGGCTTCTGCAACATTATTTATTTTTTATACATACACCCAGAATAATGCAAATAAACATATTTATGAATACAAATATTAGGTAAGCGGGAATCGAAGCCATGACCTTTGACGTTGCATTCGCATGCACTACTGCTGCGCCACTTAGGTCGTTCTTAAACCATTTAAGAATTCTTCTACTCTCTTCTTTTGTTCTTCTTTATACTGTTGGAGATTAATATAGCTATTATAGCTATTCCATGACAATAATTTGATTTCTCTGCCCAAGAGAAGATGAGAACTTTTGACATTCTTTTTATTTAATTTGTCGTAGTCGTAGAAAAATGGCGGATTAAATTTTTTGACGATTTTTGTTTTGACATAAGGATACTGATAACATTATACTATATCATAAAACAAAAACATTTTTCAAAGCTCATACACACAGCACCATTTTCAGATTTTATTAACAGAAACAGCCATTTTCAAAATATTACGTGAAACATAATTTGAGAACTTTAAAGTACTCTCGTGTATATGTACTAAAAATCAAATCTGTCGTCTTTCTACGACGACGACGACGAATTTATTTATTTATTTACACTTTATGCACATTCGGTACATAGGCGGACTTAATGCCTTAGGCAGTCTCTACCAGTCAACCTTTGGGTGATGCAGAGAAAACAGGGGAGGGGGAAGGGGGGGAAGAGTGGGAGGAGTGGGGAGGGGAAGGGCGGGAATAGGGCAGAGGGAAGGGTTAGGGCCTCCGGTAACCTCACTCACGCGGTGAAATGCAATACAAGCATTGCTTCACTGCCGGTTTTCTGTGACGCCGTGGTATCGAGCGGAGTCGAGCCGGCCTATACGTTCCGAAGCATAGTTCTCCCACATAAAAACGTAAACGTTATATATTGAAGAAGCGCAAAAAGCTATTTTTTTATGCTGATGAAACTGGTAGGGGGTGGGGGCGGCATTGAATGAAAGTAGAACAAGACTCACATATAACAGCTCGTTTTAGAAGTCTTTAACTGAGGCCTGTGCAAGAGTGAACATCTTATGACTGACATGTTGATTATGGTGCTAAATATGAATTTGAATAATTGCAATTCATAAAAAAATTAAATAATATAATTACTATTTTGTTTCAACAAAATAAATATTGAAATATTTATGACAACTAAATAAATCGCAATTAGTCTATTTACAACAACTGTTTATTAGAAGGAAAGACTGGGAACTCTCTTCTCACATCTTTACTCTGTATACAATGTTTGTGGTTAATTGGTACGAGTAGTTCAGTCTGTTTCTTGTTATCATAGGATGTAGCTATGCTGCTAGAGCACCATGGGGTAGAATAGGGTTTGTCAATACACAAGTTTTTCTTTTCTTTTTTAATATCATGCGATCAGCTGTCAATGCATAAGTGAAACAGTTAATTTTACGGAGTGCTTTTAGAGGCAGAGGCCATATTTTATTTAAAATGACACGAAGGACTTTTGTTTACTATGCTCCTTCCAACTCTTGTTTCCTTACTTATTTATTATAGTTACTTTGGGGACAGTCTTCTCGATTCTGTAGCGTAAGTTGACACTTACATGTTTGTGGATTAACTGTTTGTAGAAGACAGGGAGACAGGTGCAAAATAAAAACAAAGAGTTCTTCAGGATCGCTGTAGACCAGCGGGCGCCTAGCCCTCAACTTTTATTTTCCAGAACAATCGTACTAATTTTAATTTAAAACATCATCTATGACATCGGATGATCTTATTATAAAAACGTTATGTTTTTAAATAATAATAATTAAACTTATAAGAAACTGGTACATTAAAAACGGTCATCGGCAACACTGTTTTTTTTTTTTCAAAATTCAAAATTTAAAAATTCCTTTCTGCGTGTGTGCAGCGCTGTGTTGGGTTAGGTTAGATTAGCAGATTTACCAAAACGCATTGTGGTTACATTTATGATCAAAAACATTGTAGAAGAAATATGAGTGCAAAATACACCTCTGCTTTACCCTTCCTCATTAAACTTTAAATAAGATAACTTATTTATTATTTTTCTATCACTGTTATCAACATATTTCTTAGTAAGAAGCACTTTTATTGTAACTAGAGATTGCCTGTTGGTCTATATTTGACCATAATTCATTAAGATTTGAATGATTTGTTTTATTTCATTGACCTTTATAACTTGACCTGTCATTGTCTAGACATATTCATACTGGACATCATCCAATTTTTTTATTGATATCACAAAAAACTCATCAATAGCTAATAAACAAAACGAAAATAAAAAAAAGCAGTTGACAAACAGGAGAAAACGGTTTAACTGTTTTGTTTTGCCTATTAATATAATAATTTAAGTCTTTTTACAAAATATGTGCTCAGTAAGCCAGAACAAGCCACTGTATGAAAACATCTTGTGAAATATTTTACACAAGATATTTGAATGTATTAAAGAATGAAACGATGTACCAACATTGCTAAATAAATTGAAGGCATATTATTCTAACTCATTTAAACACAAATTAATTCTGAAAATGCAGTTCAACGATTAATCGCTCATTACAAATTAGATTTTAATTACTTTGAATGGTTTCAACATGTTTATATGGGTCAACACAAAACAAGCAAATCATTGTAGATAGAACATTGTTAGGACCTTCCTCAGGGTCGAGGGGTGCTAGGTCAAGGTCTTACAGCTGATACAACCCTATACACTAGTATTTTCAAAGGTCGACATAGTCAGCAAGCAAAGACAGAGAGAATAGCTCTTTGTCGAAAGATAACGAATGACGGAGATGATGTTCGCTTTCGCTGCGCCAGAGTTGGCACGCTGACAAGTTCGCAGCATGAACCGCGCACACAGAACACCAACCCAAAATTACTCAGCGATAATCACACAAAACAAAAATAATACCTACCCTGAAATGACAACCATGACCAAATACCACGAGTTGTTCACATATTTGCACCTTACCTTGAGCTTAGTTTATTGCTCCACAGTCCAACACGTTAATCCAGTAGATTATTGTTCAACTTTCAGCTTATTTTCGCAGTAAAAATAATCATAATCAAATAAAAACGAGTCCGTAAATCTTACAGCACTTTGATTTGAAGTTTCATGAGATTCTTGCCACTGTAAATAATATTAACCGTAACGTTTCGTTTTACGACGTAATTCAATCAATCAGTTTATCATCCAGCTGGATATAGGCCTAATTCAGCTAAACATTTGTTAAAGTTATAAAATTTAAAATTCAAATAAGGTCCTAGTTACAAACTTACAAGAATGTTAATATCTTATCATTTGGACAATCTAGAAATTCAATCAATAAACAATGTCACCTTTTGGATTTATTGGGGTCTGAGCAATATATAACATTGCAAAGGCTTTCGGCTGATTTCTTTTATGGCGGGCCGCTTGCCTGACGCTAACCCTCCTTGGAAATGTAGTTTTTTTAAGACGGGAAAGAAGGGAGAAGGTAAATTTGTATAAAGGAAAATGGGTATGGAGAGGAACCTAGGGTAAGAGATACCGCAAGTATGGATGGGAACAAGACTGCAGTAGCTCGCAGAGGCCGGGGTCGCGTACCCGAATGTCCTGTATTTGCCGTGACTGGAGAGAAAGAAAAATATACATATTCTGGTCATAACCTCAAATACTTATTATCTATTTCGTAAATCAGGTAAATTCACAGAACACAAGGTAAATCATAAAAAAAAAACCGGAAAAGTGCGAGTCTGACTCGCGCACCAAGGGTTCCGTAGGCAAACAAACTTTTATGTAGATAGTACGTCCATCGCGGGAATCAACTCTCGAAGACTTTTGCCCGGCTGTTTCGAAAGGCAAAGTTAACTTTGCGGTTGCAATGTACAACAAAGTGAACTTTCCAACCGCAAAATATAAGTTTGTAAACACAAAAACTATTATGTAATTTAAGAACAAATTAACTATTAGGCTATTTAAGCCTTAGATTTCAACAAATTTCAATTCGCAGATTACAAAAACGAAACCTGTAGGGTACTTCCCATTGACCTATAATCCTGAAATTCGGTAAGACGCAAGGGCTGCTGCCAAGGTCTCACAGTCACAGCACAAGTAAAGGACAAAATCTGAAAGTGGTCAATTTGTTTTTATATCACATAAAAAAGTAGTTTCTGTAATTACAAACTTATATTTTGCAGTCGGAAAGTTGACTTTGTCGTAAATCGATGCTAGGAGAATTTATAGAATTGCAAAGTTAAGTTTGTCTTTCGAAAAAGGCTTACTATCTAAGTACATGCAAGTTTATTTGCTTACAAAACCCTCGGTGCGAGAGTCAGACTTGCCCTAATATCCGGTTTTTTTTTTTCATTTACTTGTGCTGTGAGACCTTGCTTCTTACCAAATTTCATTATTCTTGGTCAATGGGAAGTACCCTATAGGTTTCGATTTACCTGCCAAATGTTTAAACTTGGTCAAACCTAAGGCTTAAGTGGCCATATTTTTTACAGCTTCAAGGAGCCGCAGACTTGTGTTTGGTATGAATTTCAACTTGATGCATCCACGGGTCTTGACAGACAGACAACAAAGTGATCCCATAAGGGTTCCTTTTTTCCTTTTGAGGAACGGAACCCTAAAAACAATAAAGCTAATAATTTTGTATTAGCTCTCTATCTATACAAAAAACTATGCTGTATAGTAAATTCTGGATTAGAAAATAAGTAACATGTTTTTTGTTTACTAAAGTTAATAGTCACCTTTTTTTAGTCAGGTTTTTCGATAAAAAAACATTCAGATCTGTATCTATAGAATAGATATTGCTCTTAGAAGCAGACCAAAGAGCTATAATTACTATTGCTCTTAGAAGCAGACTGATGGTTCAAATATTGATAGTACGAAACTGCCATGCTCAGACACTAGGTACTCAGTTGAAAATCAATAATTAAGATATTGTTTACCTTGCCTGATATCATTTGTTTAATGAAGGTATTTTCCTAAATTGATTAGGTATGACTCAACTTATGATATTACCAAGAATGATCGGAAACCGCCAATCGGTCTTGGTATTTGTATTGTATAAAAAAAAAACAAAATATCTTTATTTTCAGCTATTACATTGGTAATATTATAGGGTTTGGGACTCTTCTGTTAAGTTTAAATTAGGTAACCTGTGTTAGAAGAGTCCCTCTTGTCCGTGGCTTATACTTTAGCTATGTAATAGATAAACACTAATAGTACATTAAGGTTAAGTAAAAGTAGGCATAATCATTATACATTCCATAGGGTAGCTTAGCTTAGAAATATTTAGCTAATAAATAGCGTAGAAGTACTTATAGGTCTTGAGCAGTATGACCATAATAAGTAATTGATTATAGTATTGACAAAGGTTTTGAGAGCGTATTTTGTGCGTGCGTGTGTGTGTGTGTGTGTGTGTGTGTGTGTGTGTGTGTGTGTGTGTACGTGCGTGCGTGCGTGTGTGTGTGTTTTGTGTTTGTTTGTATTGAATAGATATTACACCCTCATCTTATACAAATTTACCGTTGCAGGCTCCAGTATTTTAGGATGGTCTTTGGTCGTGACGGGCTACGCTAATTCTCTTTCTATTGATACATACTCTAAGTCAAAATACAAAAGCCACCTATACACCTGCAGTAGTGTTTGTATACTCTTTGCCTCCAGTTAAAATGCAGCCTGCCAAAACCCTTAACAAGATAATAAAAAGACAGAGATAAAAATATATTAATTTATTTATAATCTTTAGTAGCAAAAGCAGGTAGTTGGTGCAGTGTATGCGCACGGGGCGGCATACATTGGTGGAGGGGCCAATGGGGCGGCATACATTGGTGGAGGTGCCAACGGGGCGGCATACGACACTGTAGGGAGGGAGCAGGGAGCCGGGGCCGGCAGAGCGAGTGGGGCGGGTAGGGCGAGTGGGGCAGGTAGAGCCAATGGTGCGCCACAAGGGCCGCAAGGCAACGCAGCCTCCAACAAAGGTCCAGCGGCTGATAAAGCTGACGTAAGCAGAGTAGGTAACGCACTTTCAAGAAGAGGAGGCAAAGTTGCGGCAATCGATGCTGAGAGAGTGTTGGCTAATGCTGGGGCGAGGATAGGGAGAGCTGGAGCCACGGCTGCGAGGGCAGGGCCTACTGCTGCGGAAGGACATGCGGGAGCTGGCGCAGGGAGGAGCAGAGGGGCTGGCGCTGCGGCTGGCAGGGCGTAGGCTACTGGCAGGCATTGAGAGTTGGCCACCTGGAATACAAAAACAGAGAAATTGTTGCGAAGCTAATAAAAGCTTGTTACCAACCGTAAATTAAAACATTAAAATACCTGCGACTCCAAAATCCTTTCAACAATTAGAAAAGTGTTAATAATCTTCAAACGACTTAACAGTTTTTCTTGAATTATAGCTAAGAACACTCTCGACCAAGTCTCTTTCAAACAATAAAACTAAATAAATATCGGTTCAACCGTTTAGGAACTCTGATGCCGCAGACAGACACAGACACACATGTTAAAATTATAACACCCCCTCTTTCTGCGTCGGGGATTAAAAAGAAAGAAATGATCCGATCTACGTACCTGCATCAACGCCGCCAGTCCACACAATACGAAGAAAGTCTTCATTTTGATGTATAATTCAACACTGTGTTGACTACTATGCCCCGGAGCCCTATATTCGAGCCGTTATCGCTATTACTGACACTATTGCGAGTAGTTACCGATATTGTAACACTTTCTTTAACTTTCTTGGAAATATTGTTTTTTTCGTCATATTAACTTGATAGGGTGAAAGAGTTAATTATCGGCTGTGCGTGTTATTAGTTCATAACATAGTTTTTCTAGCTTTTATTTAACTTGCAATGTTTATATGCATGTTTGTTCGGGTCAAATCTTGCAACTGAATTTTAAAGCAGTTATTCTCAACCGATTATGCAAAAATTTTGAACACGCGTTTAGTCTGGATGACAATAAATAAATAAACAGAATAAATAAAGTACCTACTAGTAAAACAAAAAACATTTTATGAAAGCTTCGCCTATAGAAAAGATTTTTCTTATTATTAATCATCATTTAGCAATACATGTTTGAAGATCACTCCAGTATAACTACGTGTTCAAAGATAGCTCAAGGCACAATTACTTAAGCCTTGTGTCGATGTCGTTGAGAAATAATAAGTATACCTACAATAATTATTGGACATAAAGACCACATAGTACACCCAGACTCTAAATAAGCTCTCACTTTACACAATCACTTTGTAATTCAAAGTATTAACTATTAGTATTTCAATACTTGAGTATCTGTAGCACAAATTAATCTATGGCTTGTATCTCTTCTAAATTCTCTCTAAAATATATCTTAGAAATTCTTTCAAGCTGTTAATTATATAAAAATATGCAGGTCCATTTGTATATTAAATATAGGAATGGACCTTAAGTACCAAAAAAGAGGTGGCGGAGAAGATCCGGGATGAAGATATCCATTCGAACCGAATGAGGGGCCCGCGTGCTTTCTATGTGTCATGTCTGAGTGTGATTAGAATTTAGGAGTTGTCCACCGAGTACCGAGTAGGAGTGGCACTAGGATGTTTTAACAACAGCCGTTCCCAAACCCTTGCCTCGGCTGCACCATGTCAAAACCAAGTAAAGGAATTTTTTTTTAAATACACTTTCTTCGCATAATTTTTCACAGGTAAGGAGCATCGAATTGTAAACACGCCTGCTTTAAAATCTTACAAATAAAGAATATTCTGATAATATAAACCCTAGTAAGTGTTCTACATTGCTGTGGGAGAGCCATGCTTCGGCACGTATGAGACGGGTCGACCGGAGTGATACCACGGCCTCACAGAAAACCGCAGTGAAGCAATGATTCTCATACTGCATAGCAGGGGGTCTCCAAGTTGCAAGAGCTGGAGTTGGAAGCTCTCTGTCATCCGCCGAACTCAACACAGACTTCTACTTTTTTCAGAATATGGATAACTTCTTGGCGGGCAAAAAATTCAATACCCGAGAGGCAGTACAAAATGTCTTTGAAGAATTTGTTGCCTCCCGTCCAGCTGATTTCTTTAAGAAGGGCATCAATAAACTGCCACTGCGTTAGCAAAGATGCATTGATTGCATGGGTGTACTTTGATTAATAGAAATAAAAAATTAAGAAAAAACAACGTTTGATTTTGTTCATATAAAACGGCAATTTCATTAATAATAAATGATTCCAAAATGAATGTTTTATGAATAGTTTCCCTGCCGAAACATGCACATACTACATTACATTATACCATAATTATGTACTTATACGGGAATTAACGCGATCACGAAAAGGTATTACATACCTCTGAATTGCCTGACGTTTCGACCAGGTTGCACTGGCCGTGGTCACAGGCTGACTGGCTCAGCGGTGCACGCCCTCCGTCGTCGAGATCGTGAGGTAGAAGGTTCTTCATCCACCCGCACATTTTGATTTATTCCATTCTAATACCAAAAACTAATACCACTGGTATTTGTTTCAACTCATATTTTTTTTCTATTCCGAACCGATACCACTTTTTAAATAATTTAATTTAATGTACGAACGAATACCAACAACTTGAATTTGGTACAGTCAGCGCAGTCAAACCTAATCAAAGTAAATTTGTTTTTCAATATTTTTATGTAATCGTAATATAATGCTTAAAACTTTCCAAATTCACTTCACTCCAATATTTTTACAAAGGTTAGCATAGGTAAGAGTAGTTTTAGTGAATCATTTCGATATTTTTAATATTTTGATTTCGCCCTGTACCGTCACATACTATACTAACAGTGTCCCTATTCTCTAAGCAAACCGATGTGCCTCTATTCTGGTGTTCACCCGACTGCGCATAAAAGCGAGGTGGCATGTTTTTTATCATACATACATCGTACATACGTTTTTTATCATACGTACATTATACCAATTCCATAACACAGCAACTGCTCATATTAGGTTTTGTTGTGGACATGTCAGGCACTTAAGTTAAACTTATAAATTTTCATAGTTAGTAAGAGACATAAAACATGCAATATATACTATTTTGATAGTATTTGTACATTAATTTATATACTCAATAGTTAGAACTTTATCTAATAAATTTAAAATTTTTAGTCTAACACAAATACTTTTTAAAGGCAACTCCCATTTATATTTTTGCGCTCTCCTGTAAAACTTATTGTGTTTAGCTTTGGGGCAGTCATTCTATTTATGGGCACACTGGTATATTAAGTTTCTGACACACCAGCCCACTGAAAACCCTAGTGTTGGTGACGTATTGACAACAAAGTACTTTAAGTAAAATGCCGTTTTTCCTTTAAATATTTATTAATAAAAACCATAGGCACATAACGGATAACTTCACCTCATACCTAGATATTTTTAGTAACACCACTACTGTACACAGAAACAGATTATCAAGAGCTACATCACAGGTGAATATTCGTTGCGGCACGTTTCAACCACCTACTATATTTTAGATTACAAATACGTAACTACGTGACTTTCTGTTGTATACTAAATATATTACTAAAATGTGTTCTACAATAAGTAATATTTTATTTGCAATATGGCGAGAATGTGTCTTAGCAAAAACGGCCAAATGGGAGTCGGACTTGCATGCGAAGGGTTGCGTACCATCGTACAAGATTGAATAAAAACGCTGAAAAAATTAGGTTTTTTGTATGGGACCTCCTTTAATTTTTAATTTTATTAGATAGGTATTTGTTGCTAGTGGCAATAGAAATATTTTTTGATAGTGGTATCGTTCCTAATTTGAAAATGTTTTTTTATTTAGTTGGTATAGGGGGCAAACGAGCAGACGGGTCACCTGATGGTAAATGACTACCGCCGCCCATGGGCACCTGCAACTCAAGAGTCACAAATGCGTTGCCGCCCTTTAAGGTGGGAGTAGTGGGATGGAAGGGCTAGGGCCTCCGGTAACCTCACTCACGCGGCGAAAAGCAATGCAAGCATTGCTTCACTGCCGGTTTTCTGTGAGGCCGTGGTATCACTCCGGTCGAGCCGGCCCATACCTACGTGCCGAAGCATGGCTCTCCCACGAACAAAATTATAGTCATCAAATGATACCGCTATCTGCGTTGTGCTTTGTCGACCCTATCCCATGTAAAGTATCAAATCATACAATAATCATCACAGGTGAATGATTATCGGTTGCTTTGATACTTTTTATAAAACAATATTATTTCCTTCGGCAATCATTTCCACGTGTATGAATATATCGTGTATGTATCTTACGTAAAACATTGCGTCGTATGATGATAAAAGCCACCATATTACGTCAAATTCCTAACTTAGTGACGGTGTATGATGAATCGCAGTGTTTCTGCATCAGACTATTCAATTAACTACGTCTTTGCCATATTTATTTTACTATAAATTTAAATGTGAATACTTATTAATAGTTCCTTTTTTAATCATAATAATATTCGTATCTGCCAGCCATTTTGGCAATTTCATTTGACGTCAGCACAATGTAAATGTAATATTTGTCCACTTCCACACAACTTTCCATCTCCACCTTTCAACCCCTTACACCCCTATTTTGGCATTAAAAAGTAGCCTATGTCCTTTCTCAGGCTCTAGACTATCTGTGTACCAAATTTCATTTAAATCGGTTCAGTAGTTTTGGCGTAAAAGGGCGACAGACAAACAGACAGAGTTACTTTCGCATTTATAATATTAGTAAGAATTTAAATATAAGCACTATTGTTTAACTTAACTATTGTTTTATTTAAATTTAGTGGTAATTTCTTACTTTCTATAGTATGTGTTTGCTAAAGGAAGAAGATAAATTGAGGTAACGAAAACCTCGAATGGGGAAACGGGACGCGTACCCCTTTGTCCCTCCTGTGATTGGAGAGACTAGGAGTGGACAGGAACATCAACTGTACCTCTTTATTGATCGTGGGAGAGCCATATTTCGGCACGTATGGGCCGGCTCGACCGGAGTGATACCACGAAATATTTTCTGAAGAAAATATGTCAATGTCAACGTGGTGTAATTTTTGTGCATTTGCCCATTAAAAATTCGTTGGTTAAATAATTTAACACATCTCTGTTAATTTGACCAATAACTTTTATAAAAATTATCTAAAATTAAATTTATTAACATTAGTAAATTATTTGTGTTGTTTTTATATTTTATTTCTCATTCTCCCGTACGCTACTTTTCTGAAGTTTCACTTCTGCCGTGTGTGAATTGCACATACCCACACTATTTTTCTACATTTACATAAATATTTACACCGAGTAGAAATTAAACCCACTACCGCACTACCGCCGCATTACAGTGGTCGTCAGCAAACAACAGAAACAGAACAGAACAGACCTCGATTAATTTTTCAAGAATAAGAGAAAGGTGGGGGCTTATATAGTGTATAGCGCTCCACTCACGGGGAGAGGGAGTCAGGACTTCAGGAGAATTAGCATTAGCTGGAGCTCCAGGACCGGCAGTTAGGCTATTTAACCATCTGAGTCGAGGGAAAATAGTGCTTTATATGGGACGCATGATAATTATCATAGACAATAAAACTGCAAATATCATTTATAAAATCATTTAATTAACTTTGGTTACAGAATTTAAAATTTAAATTAAATTCTTAACATGACTGATCGGCAGGCGTCCGTTCTCGTGTATTTTTGTATTTGTATCAAAAGTCACGGAACCGACACCTCACCGTACCCACAACCAACTAATACAAATTATAAAACTACCCGCAACTTGCAAACATTGCACGACTAATCGAGCGATTAGTTGCACAACAAATTAGTCGTACATTACAATTAGTATCAAAATATTACACTTGTATTTAACAAAAAAATATAAAAATATAATATTTTGATACATTGCCAAGTGAGGGTAGATACAAAATTCGATAAAATAAAAAATATCGAACACTATCTAACTAAGGATATGCATATATTAGCGACTACATCGACTAGTGTGATTAAAAGGAAGTTAAAACTTAAAATGTACCAAATAATAATATTCTGTGACATATGATACAGCGCCATCTAGACCCAAACTAAGCAGTCGCTTAATCTTAGTCTTAGTTTTAATGTTACTTAACTTTTTTTAATCACACCAGGGAGCACCACAGTTTGAGGCTCGCACAGTAGCATGCCATTCTGACTAGAACATTGGTCGATTTGCTATTCTGACTTTGTAAGAGATTCCGAATTACACTCAGATCATATGAAATGTGAGGAACAAATGATTAAATTATACTATTTTGTGAAAAAAGAAAAGAGCTTTAACTGTGAAGAATGTCTTACGAATTGTGTCTCTGTAGTATTCATTACATTGCTGCTTTGAAGTAATAACGACACAATTCAAAATAGTTTAATTATTATATAGAGAACAATTTGAAACAAGTATTAAAATATTTTCAGTTGCTACTTTTCAAACGACTACAATTTCACCTAATATAGGATCACTTTAAAAACAATTTTGCATTAAGGTATTTTTAGAAAACTTTAAAAATGTCTATAACCAGAAAAAAATATTGAATTGTGTCGTTATTCACTAACTCGCATTCATTTTTCTTTTTAAAAGGGCAGTTTCATTCCGCTACTATGAAGTTAAGTTGGTTAAGTTTTCATAAATCTACACTGCATACATCTCGCAGCAAGTTACTTAAAGTAAAAACCTAAAGATATACTTAAATCTTTGATATTTTTGACTATTCTTTAGTAACAATTACACGTATTTATAATTGATCTGAGGTTTTATAGGAGGCGATTTTGTGACACTGCGTATCAAATTTTTGAAAACTGCGAGGAAGAAAGACGTATTTTTTAAATAAAAATTTGACGGAATTGGAAAAACTACTTAGTACTATGAATCAGTCATTTTGTGAATACTACTATCTAAATAATATAACAATCAACTACTGTAAAGTGGGGTAAAAAAATAAATATTTAATAAAAAAAAATGATGTACGTTTTCGTCTAAACTAAAAAAAATGAGGTATTTGTGGTAAAAATAAGGGATTACGAAAATAATAGGACTAGAAAGGGTTCTAACAGTTAAGTGGTGTGATCAAGGTCATCAATTCTCTTTATAATTAGCTTACCACCGTCTTCGCCAAGAGCGGTGTCAGCAAATGTATGGAGACTACGCTTATTGTAGACGTATACGTGTCTAATACTGTGTACATTTTGAATATGAGTTTTATTTCTTCTATTTAATATGTAACTATTGCACATTGCGCAATTTACTTAATGCGATATGATTAGAACGATAATCATTCTTCACGGTGATGAAAGTGATCGGAAAATTATGGACTTTAATATATTCTTAAATTAGTAAAGTGGCTTTTAAAATCATTCTTTTAAAGATCACTGAGGGTGATATGTTTCTAGTGGACAATCCTAAATATCATATTTTGAAAGGTATTTAGTGACTGAGAATTCATTACAATCTGCCATTTATTTAGATAAAAGTAAATTCGAAAGATTTTCTGTTCAAGTTTTTTTTTTTAGATATGCCATTGCATCATTATGACTGTATTATTCCAAATCGTTTAACAGTGTACTCAATCGCCTCCTGTCGGACGGGAGAACGCGTCAAACTGTGGAGTCGCTTGAGACTGAAGAAATTGAGAGTATCGCAAAACTGCATGTGTCATGGTAAAATATATATTAGTGTACAACAAATAACATTTGAATTTGTAAAGATAACGAAACTGTTTTTTTTTTAAATCTTAGAGTGCAAGTCCAACAACATTTTGGGCCACGTTGCACAACGCTTTTTAGACGAAACCCAGATTCCCAGAATAATGCGAAAAGACATATTCGTGCTCACAAATATTTTCACTGAGCGGGACTCGATGCGACACACCTTGCAGTCGAATGCTCAACCGCCGTCGCCGCGCCACACATCTATTTTCTGATTGCACAGGTCTATGTAATATTTTAAGTCGACACACACCGTTTGCCATACCTCAGAATAATCTTCCGTATATTCTAACAAAATAACAATATAAATTCTATAACTAATTTGGCAAACTTATTGCACTAACATCTAACTAAAATTAACAATGGCTTCGATATGACACGATTTTCTTAAATATTATTGACACTCAAAATTCTATATTTTGTCTTAAATCGTTGGCAAAACACTGTGTTGCTACATACAATTTGCATCGAGTATTTAGAAAACAAAAATTGCATTGAGCTTAAAGACTTAACATGTTACTTTCATTATTAATAATTAATTTATTTGAGACTGATTTTGTGCTTGTTAACCGACTTAAAAAGAGGAGGTTTTAGTAGATTATTTACACGAATACAATGTTTGTTTTAGGCAATATCAATTTGAATATTATTTCTTTATTTAAAAGTTTTATTCCTAAAACGAGATTTCGTTGAAATAGCTAATTAAATTTGATTTGCTTTGTTGATTGATGAAGACAAACTCTATTCAATAAAGAAAAATAATTAAATTACTGTAACAGAGAAATGAAGATTCTTTATTTCTGGTCCAACTTCAATATCTTTCAGACGTCTTATGTAATAAGGCACTATATTCTTAGAGATGAGTGTCAATATTGTTTGTGTGGAACATGAGAGACATCTTTTTTTTAATATTAGTAAAAGAAACCTAAGTTTAGAACACTTGATGCAAGACTAGGCGACACATAGTCAAGATAAGTTTCTAAACGAATTCAAAAAAGTAACAATTCGTTTTGAATTTAACAAAAGGAAGATACTTATAGTTTTAAATAAAATCACCCATTACCATAATTTTTTTTTTAAGGGGGAAAATAGTGAAAATTCCACAATCCACATTTATTTAAATATTTGATTATATAATCAGTATATAAATTCTCCATTTAACAACAATATATTTAGTTATTGCAAATCGTTATATCGTGTTTTTAAAACTCAAGAAATTAATTTTTTCGCATTATGTAACGGAGTTCATTTGAAAACTTCGGGTAACTTTGGCCTTAGTGTTGAAAATATATTAATATAATATTCGTTTTCTGAAAATAGTTATTCCAGTTATAATAGATATTTTTGTCTTAGGCATCAATAACGTTATAATAGTTTCCGTTACAGTAATTTCGTAATAAAGCCGAAATAGTTTTAATAATTGTTATCCTTCATACATATAACCAAGTTACCCGGTGATAGCAATAGTTTAGAATTTCGTAAAATGTAAGAAAAGTAAAAAAATCTGTTTCTTCTATTATTCAATATTTATATTTTGATTTAAAGCAAAAAATAATTAAAACACAAAATGTCTGTTTTAATAGATTTTTTTTTTAATTTTTGAGACGTTGCTCCATGAGAATTACTTTTTAAATATCAATATTTTGAACACTTTTCATAATAAGACATTTTAGTAATAAAGTCGATGTTACACCGTCAGGGAACATATTCAGCGACGATTTGGACTTAATTAAATTATTTATACTAGACTAGACATCATGAAGTAATTTAAATTATGTGTAGGTCATTAAGGCCAAACAAACAAACTGTTAAATTAAAACAGTTTTTTTTAATTTCAATGTGATTAACGTTCCATAACGTCAATTTTAATTGATGCTTGTATGAACACAACAAACAACGGTATATTTGTTACGTTAACCTTAAATTAACAGCTCCAAATAACGGTACTATTAAATAACGTAAATTATACAACAGCAAAATAGAAATTAGTTCCGATGTCTTTTTGGTACATTTTTTTAAAATCATAATTAGAAAATAAAAGAAACAGATCCACCAAGGTACGTCTTCGAACCCACCACAGACCTATCCTGGGGGCCAGCCCATCTGGCGACCTCCGAGCACGTGCAGGTGTAGATGGTAGACCGACTGCGCGCCGTCCCTCCCGTTGTTGACGACGAGGCGAAAGCCGGAGGGAGCGCGGGAGGCTCCCAGCGAACGGGCGACCAGCATCAGGTGTCCGAGAAGCTGGAAGCGATCAGTTGAACAGGTTAATGAAATCTTCGTACTTATTGATCAGAGCGCTCACAAACCATTTTCTATTGTATAGCCAATATCTATAATTTATACTAATACTACCCGGCCCAGCCTTGCTGTGGCTAGGTAATCCCACTAATATTATAAATGAGAAAGTTTGGATGGATGGATGGATATTTGTTACTCTTTCACGCCAAAACAACTGAACCGAATGCGATTAAACTTGGTGTGTAGATAGCTGGAGACCTGGATTACCGCATAGGCTACTTTTTATCCCAATATTCCCACGGCATCGGGACTTAGGCGGGTATAACCGCGGGGCGCTTTTAGTTTGCAATAAAAAAACTAAAATAAGGACAAAAAATGCACACATTGTACGAAATTTCTTTACAATCGGTTCATTAGTTTTAGGAGATCATTCCAAAGAAACAACGTGGCACTAAATTTTTATATATCTATACTAGATAGACAGGTAATAAAGGTGTAGATATTTTTTTTGATTGCTTGTTTGTATAAATGCGCCAATCTCTGTAACTAATTCGATTTTTTTTTATATTGGATAGAGTATTCATTGAGAAGGTAATAGGCTTTGTAACATCACGCTACGACCCTTAGGCGCGGAGCAGAGACTATTAACGCGGGTGAAACTGCGGGGATCGTCTAGTGAATACATGCCTTAAACAGTACGGAAGCAAAAAACAAGATCTCTCTCGTTTGATAACAATAGACAATTCAGTTTGATTACATTGCGTGCTGGCAACTTTGGAAAAAATACTACCTACGTCACATTCCTGTCATTTATAAATATTTATGAAATCTAAATGCTACGATTTAGCATTAGATATTAAGAGCTAATAGCCACAATCACTAAACAATGAGATAATGAGGAAATATTAGTAATTATACCTGCAATTGCTGTTTATTTATTTACAAGCAGTAAGTATGGTTTTCGAACTCGAAGCAATTCAACATTGATATATAAAAACCGATATATAAAAAGATTTTATATATCAATGCAATTCGAACACAAAACGGCTTTGTGCTACCTCCTTTTGAAACCCAAACAGAAAATAATGACATGACCAAGTATCAAACGGTTGACTTCGTAGCACGATTTTTCAACCGTAGCTTTGATCCAAAACAGCAATAAACTGTAATATAGCGCAGTGCTGTTTAATCGTGGACTGTAGAATGGCAGCATTGTTTTAGTACTCGAATTGGAACCCCCCGATTTAAATCCTAACTATCGTACTACCATTATAAATGAACGCCAGAACGGCTGAACGAATCCGGTGAAATTTGGCACAGAGATAGATTATAGTCTGGAATAGCACGTAGGAATTTTTTAGCAGGGTAAAATGTACGATTATGGAACCACGTGAGTTTGTTTACATAGATCGATAACTCTTTATTGTACAAAAAAAATACAATTTGTATACATGGGTATATATTCTTATAAACTAAAGTTAAAGCCTAAAAGAAAAAAAACATTGTACAATTGGCGGTCTTATCGCGATTTGCCATCTCTTCCAGGCAACCAGTGGATTCTCTCGCCAACTGGAGACCATTGTTATGTCCGTGGTCCAGAGCGAGAGCGCGTGGGATTCCGCCGCCTCGTTTTGTGAGGAGGTAATGTATGCTAAGGAGGCGACGGAACGGGAAAGAGAACTCGTCCCGCAGAAGACGCACCAGGCGCCGGAGAGTACAAGTCGATCTCCGGCCTCCATGACCGCTTGCGACAGACAGGGTTATCCGGCGCCCTAGCAGAAGCAGGCCCGAGACGGTGACGCCGTGTTCCGCGCGTGCCTCTCTTACTGACAGGGGATAAAATCCCCCACAACATATCTGTGTCGCCTGTTGTTCAACAGGCGATTATTGTTAAAAGACAATTTTCCCATTTTTAAATCCCAAAGTGCCCTCCGGACGCCAAAGGCTTGCCTTACGTGAGTGGGACCAAAATTTAAGTCGACAAAAAGTGAGTGTTTAACCACTTCGGGAATACACACGTGAGTGTATGTATGTATAAAGAGCCTTTGCAATATAGTAAGAGTTAATTGATCTTTTGAATTGATAACAATTTCAGCTAATTGCGCCACAACATACGATATACCGACATATGTATACATAGCGCGGTGTGTAAATGAACACATTCCTGTGTTATCAGAGCAATCAAGATTGGCATTATCTAAACGAATGCTTACAAAATTAGTCATAGGACAACACATCATTTGTTTAATTAATTACCTACTCTAATATGTGTAATAGCCGATAAGAAGAGTTAGGAGTCGAAAAACAGAACTTGTGTTTTAAGATGCGTTTTTTTTCTTTCTTTTGTTTAAAAAAGACAACTCCCGTAGTAGGAATTACTCCTGTGTCGCTGGGGACTTTACAAACATACAAACAACGGACACGAAGAACACCCAGACTCGGGTGGGAATCGAACTCACGACCTATGGCATAGCAGTCAGGGTCACTAACCACGCTTTACATCGCCTTCCCAAAACCCATGAGACGATAGGTCTTTAATAAATGCATTGTCGGTTTTTGAGTTGGATCATCGTAAAAATTAATTGTTTGTTAGGAAATGTATCAGAAAAGATGAGGATACATACCTACTTCGTTTAGAAGATTGTCAGAGAGCTTTCTTATGAATTGAAATGATGATTTTAAATCGAAATAAGAAACGTTATATAACCACAACTTGAGCCATTATACCGTAATCGATGAACCGAATATCTGAAAGAGGGAAGGGACCTAGAGAGAACCAACACTCTCCTATCCTGCAGAAGACGCACCAGGCGCCGAAACGGAGCTCACTAAGCCGGAAAAGGGAAGGGGGGGGGGGAGCTGAGCAAGGCCTTAATTTTCCTCGTTTTTTGAAGTCTGAAGAGTTTCCTCGGTTTCTCCAGGATCCCATCATCAGATTCTGACTCGATGACAATGGGACCAACTACGGAAGTCTGGGTAGACTTTCTACTTACTAGTTGACACAAAAAAATTAATTTTCCAAATCGGTTCAGCCATCTTCGAGTAATCGGGTGACATATTACAATAAATAAACATATTAGACGATGACGAAGCAAGAACCTCCGCCTTTTTTGAAGTTGGTTAAAAATATAGATTTTGTATGTAAACCTGTGTTACCTGTTCCAAAATAAAGATTTATTTATTTTATTTATTCAGCAATAAAACTTATTTTATAAATAATTGCTTTATAGTCCAGTCAACAAGTTAAAAAACGTGTTAACTCTTGTTCCCGGTCCTAAAAATATGTGCAATAGCTCATTCGATTCGGAATGACGTCTACATAAAGGTATCTCGAGCATTTATTCGCACATAAAAATTACAGTTTTTCTTTAATAACTCAAAAGCTATTAATATTAAGGAATTTTTGAAAAAAGATGAATGCAGGCAGGTGAAACTGCGGGGACGGCTAGTTTATTATAAATTAAAAAATTATGCAAAATCTGTTACATCAACTAGACGTGTGAAGTATATATTATGTTGACCTGTCACGGTAAGGGAAGTCTATATAATGGCAGTTCAAGTTATACTGCTCATTTATCACGATTCAGCTCGGCGCTTGCCCGCTATGCAAGGAGAAAGGTGACTAGATACTGATCCGGACACCCGTCTATAGGTTGAGGACCTGCATATGATTGTAAATGGGGAAGTGAGCATGCCGCCAGCTCCAGTACCAGCTGGAAATTGACAGTCGGCTTCTCTGACCATCCTAGCGGTGTTACCGCGAGCATATGCATGGTGAGCGAGCATTACAGCTCCGGTACCTATCTGGACAATAGGGAGTGTGCCGGTTTGCAAATAGGGGTCGCTGTGAGTGTGGTCTCATGAGTGGAGATATCTTATGACCGATAGGCAGACAGGTAACTAGCCTTAATTAGTACTGACGCTATGGCGTTGGAGGTAAGACCTGCCAGATATAGGTCGTGACCTTTGGGGGACCTCGATGCAGGTATACTGACCCTGCTTTTATAACTATTGCGTTGGTGGGGTGGGGCAGTTTAAACAAATACGTAGCTGTAGAGGGAGGAATAAAACCAATAAATTCAAAATTTTATTAATTTTGGTGAAAATTCCACCTTCAGGCAATCTCTAGTATGTGGCATTCTCTTAACTAAAGGTGTTCTTCAAAAGTAGTTTTATAGTTTAAAGTTTTTGTTAATAATCCAATTATCATTGTTACAGTTGATTTTGAAGAAGATAACTTCCTGATTATAGAATTTCGAGTGTCACAGAGATAATGGATATAAAAAATATTTCTGCGTCACACTAACATTTTTCCTGTGTGAGGATTGAAAAGACAACACTTTATGTAGTGGTAGTTGGCTCCATGAGTGATCACTTATGCAACTGCACTATAAAATCTATCCATTCATAGATATCCTATATACTATGACAAATAAAATAACCAGTTTAAAAAGATAGGTACTTGAAATATCTTTGTCGAATATGTGTGCATTAGAACAAAAAGTAACGAAACTATGACATATTATTTTCAAGACAATAAAAAAAATAACTTCTTTTTTTAAACTGCCGCCTAATTTCCTCCTACCACTGACATACACAATTTAGTAGAGTTATACTTACATCTATATCAGTCTGTTCCGCATCTTGCAACCTGGCGATCCTACGTTTAGGTATCACAAGAAAATGCACGGGAGCCTGCGGAGAAATATCATTGAACGCCAAACATAAATCATCCTCGTAAATAATATCTGCTTTGATTTCTTTCGACATTATCTTGTCAAATATGGTAGGTCCCGGTGCGGCGACGCTTTGCGCCTGCGCGCGCCGTACTTCATCGCTATACGGTCTTCGAACAGCAATAGCCGAGCCCCTCGATAAATCATAAATATTTGTGGGATAATTTTTCTTGATGCGGAACTTTAACGCACGTTGCAGCACTTTGTTAAACATGTTTTATTAATTTTTCACATCGAAATTCCATTCAAACGCAATCACTGGATTGACACTAATGACATTTATTGTTGAGTGTTGATTGAGACGTCAAAGTTTTATTCTAAATCTGACATGAGAAAAATGTTGCAGCGCAATAATTAAAAATACTAACTTCAAAATTAATTTTATTACTATCTTTGGATTTCTTACCAATACATAAAATAAAACAAAATCAAATCAATATCTGTTTTTGCCTGGTTTGGGATCAGACGACAGTGTGTGAGATGTATCAAGTTATTATTATTATTATTTTATAAAATTGCTATTCGAAAACGAAAACAAATTGTTTCGAGGTGTGTGTGTGTGTGAAATGTGTGCGATTTTATAATAAAATCCCAGATAATACTCAAAGCACCACATACATGCTTGTATCTTACTGATATTGAATTGGTTTAATTAGTCATAATTAGTAATTAAAGTACTATGAATGGATACTATCTCTTTCATATGCATCAGGAAAACGATGATAACACCATGTTCTCGTAATCAGAACAGCTACTCTTTATTACGACTTTGATAATTTATAATCTACTAGCTATTTCCAGGACTTCGTTCGCGTGGAAATTTTGGTGAAATCCATTCCACGGGTATTGTATATTTTTCCGGAAATGTAGTCTATAATCTATCTCTGTGCCTTTTGTCCAGATCCGTTCGGCAATTTTTGCGTGAAAGAGTAACAAACATCCATACATCCTTACAAACTTTCACCTTTATAATATTTGTAAGATGGAACAGTCGATCAAACACCTTGTCAGATCAGATTTCCAAGATTTAGTTTTTAAGCTTTAAGCTGTCTAAGGACCTGCTAGCACTTTGATTAGTGCAAAGTATAAGTATGTGATTCCCTATATATAGTTATCAAATAAGTACAGGACGAACCATATAGATCCCAGTCGACACTTCATTTCATATAATCAGCCTATCGCCGTCCACTGCTAGATGAAGGCCTTCAACAAGGAGCTCCATCTATCCGGGTCTTGGGCAGTCCGTATCCATCCGCTGCCAGCCACCTTCCGTACGTTATTATGGGTAGGACACACTGGTTGAATGCCCTGGTTTTTAAGGATTGTAGGATTGGTGACTTGAAGATATGACGTAGCTTTCCATAGACCACCCAGCCCATACGAATCCTTCTACCGGCCTGCCGATTGAATTTATGCAACCTGAGTTGCATCGTTTGGCCAAGCAAGACGTATTCTAGCACAACCTTGAGAGTACCGCCATTTACGACCACGGGACTCGGGGATACATGCCTATTATTCATGACTTTGGTCTTACCAATAATCATCCGTAGTCCCACTCGTCTTGAGGAATCGTCCGGACTATTCAGCAATCCTTCCAGGTCATGCAGAGATTGTGCCAACATGCCTATGTCGTCTGCACATCACGTCGCAAGTGTGAGATGTATTGGCCGTTGATATTGATTCCCTGTTGACCAATTGACCAATTGAGCATCTTAAGACGTACCTCTACACTAATAATATTAATACTAATGTATTGGTGGTAAACAGTTTCGGATATATAACTATAACGTCTCTCTGTCTGAACCCGCGGTGCAACTGGATTGGTCTTGTGCTCTGTTCTTGTACTTGGACGGTCATAGTTGTGGCTTCGTAAAAATGTCTCAGCACGTAGATATATCGGTAGTCGACTAGGCATCAAAATCAAAATGATTTATTTTTGAATTGTCAGGAGTAGGAGCCAGTGAGTATAAGTCGGCCGTGAAGCTAGTTGCCTGTTCCAATACGCAGATTCTATGGAGAAGAACAGGCAAGAAACTCCAAGAATACTCTTTTTCAATATGTTTTTTTTTTGTTATTTGTTACATTGCTTATAAGTGCAAATTAAATGTGCGGCAAATGTATCATCTTGTTCTAAAATATAAACAATTCTGTAAAAATACTACTATATTCAAATAGTTGTAGACCAGAGATGACCGGCCCCGACTAATGGCACTCGTTCACGAGCATGAAGCACGCGCTAGCCATAGTCCAGCTCAATCTTATTAAAGGAACTTGAACGACCCGACACATACACAACCACCGGCAAGACTTCTAGGCGAGCTTATCATAATCAAATCTGCCAGGCAACATAAAAATTAACTTAATAAGTCAATTACACAGTTCTCACATATACAATTGAAATTTTTCTAACTAACAAAAAACAACATATCGTAACTACAATGTCAACAGTGTGTATAAGATAATGTCAATCCTACTAATATTATAAACGTGAAAGTTTGTGAGGATGTATGGATGTTTATGTTTGTTACTCTTTCATGCAATTTTTTTAGATGTTATTTTATTTTTTATTTTGGTACTTATGTATGTAGATAGCTGGAGACCTGGATTAATACGTAGGCTACTTTTTATCCCGATATTCTCACGGCATCGGGACTTACGCGGGTGAAACCATGAAAATTTACAATGTCAATATTAATAATCTAAAATATCAATAAATAGATGCATGTCAGATAAAAAAAAGATAAAAATAAAAGCAGGACCGGCATTTTGCCAAGCATTTTTATTATCTAAATAATCATCTAGTTTAGAATATGCTTATTTACATAGCGTGCGTTTTGTACAAGTTTTAAATATCTTCTCATTTAGTTTTAGAATACAATAGGTATTTTATTATAGAATTTAACGCAGTATCCCATTAAAGAGGTGGGCACTAATGAACTAACTATAAATTTTGGTTGAACTAATTTAGAAATTAGTATTATATCTCTACATAGATTCCAGGACGGCCCAGGTCTCAATAGTATCGAAGAACTTTTCGTAGTCAACATGCGATAGGCAGAGAGGCTGCCCAGATAGCAAGAGAGCTTAGCGCAAACTTGATTTTTGATTGAAAATGAATCGTCACGTCAAAGTTTAGTTATCAAGTTTGTTTTTAAGTTGGTACAGACTTGGTTACTCAGCTGGCATTTATGAAAAGTTGAGACTCTACATTTGGTTGACGCCATCTAGCTACAAATATATTTTTTAGTTATATTACAATTGCCGTATCTGACATGTACGTGTTTTAGTGATTTAGAAAAACATAATTCAAACGCCCAATCTCAACGAGATTACATCAGAGATCAACAAGATATATTTTGTAGTAATTAAAAATAATTCTTAAACCTTCGATAGATATCGTTGTACCGAGTTACGACTGACTCGCGATATGGTTTCGTTACCTTTGTTAACTTAAATAGCATGAAAATGATTAGTAAAAAAAAAAAGGAAAGACTGGTCCTAGTCATTGCAACCTGTGGTCCATTGATTATTGATTGCAAATTGTGGTCCACAATCGATTAGTGGACCATGCACTTGGTACTACAGGTAAGTGTACGTGTTGTTGATCAAATAAAATAGACTGAATCAATGGTTTATTTGTGCTCTACGGTAAGTAATTATACAGGCGTAACGAAAACAACATTTTATGTAATGTGTATAAAGAAACGTCCTGCAAGGTGTGTTTTCTCAATTGTCAACGGTGCATTGCATATAGTTTACAAAAACAAACAACGTGTAAACTAGGAAACTTGAAAGAATTCAACTTATCTCAAGTGTATAGACTTGCCATGGCAAGTTTGACACAAACCTCCACTTTTAACACGTCAAACTTACTACAAGTCAGATTCAAGATTATATTCCTCAGTTTTTTTAATTATAATATATAATGGCTTTACGGCCCATCTGGTTCTTGAGGTTTACTAAAATGATCAGGCAGTACTTCGGGGGCAGTTTTCACAAGGAGTGCACAACGACCTTACAGCAGAAGTCCAAATGGCTAACGCCTTCGAACCAGAGCCTAAATCCTAATGATGTGGTCTTAGTCAAGGACAAATGTCTTCCTCCTTTGCAATGGATGCTTGGGAGAATCATTAAGGTCTTCCCAGGTACTGACGGGGCCAACAGAGTAGCAGATATCCGTACTGGAAGAGGTACGATCTGAAGAGCTCTTAATAATATTTGTCCTCTTCCAGTCCAGGATATGTAACGCCACCTACGGGGAAATATGTCGAGAATCGATTTAATTCTCGACATAGGCCGCTAAACTAAATCGACTGAAGTCGCGACGCGTCCCTACTGCAGCACATTGGAGAGGCGCGGGAGTACATCTGTGATAGCAGCACCACTGACCGCACTCGTCTACGCACCGGTTCACCCCTCAACTACATTTTGTAATACCTTGTTCCTTCTTCCAAACACACCAGCGCACCTACATACAGTCCCAAGGTTTTTTATTTCTTGACCAACGGAGAAACAAACAGGTAGTAAGTACTTATAAACACTTACAACTATAATCGTACATCTTTTTTCATGGCAGTAATGGCATACCTCTGGTTTCTTGCGATTATCGAACTGTTAAACTCACGATGGCATGGTTTTTATTCTAATTTTCTTTCTTTTCATTTCTTTTGTTGAAATAACTATTTCTGGCAAGAGAATGAGAAAAAAAGAGAAAGAGAAATAACAAAAATCTATTGTGGTGCTTAAATGAGGTAGCTCATTTAAGCACTACAATAGATTCTTGTGGTATTTATAATCCACCTTTACGGTTATGATGTAAAGTTATTCATCAATCAAACAAACACTTTAAAGAAAATAACTTTATTTATTATCAAAAATACTTCACTTATTTAAGGTCTTACCGCCATTTATGATATCACAATATTGAGGCAATTTACAAAACATACAATATTTTTATTACATTCGTTAGAGATTCCATCCATGTTATACTAAAAATAAAAATAAAAAATTTACTAGATTTAACTATTTAGGTATCTTTCCTTTGAAAGAATATTTCACTATTAGTTTATATTAATTAGAGTATAACGACATAATACCCCCTTTCTAATACATAATAACATTTGTAACAAAGACCAGTGTTTCCCACCTAATTACCAGATCTACAAAAAAAGAATATTCTGATCAAATTTATTAACAGACCTGACTACTTTCAAGTCTTTCCCTGTTCTTCATTTCACAAGGCAACTATATCAAATCACAGAATAAATCTTCGATCAAATATACCATAGATGTGTGATCGGTACTTAAAAAATAGCACCTGCTAAGTTGTGCCTAAATGCAGTAAACACAGCTGATCTATCAGATGCTTTGCACCCGCACTAGTGGTATGACGTTTCAGGTGTAGCCAAAAATACTAAAACTATGCTTTAGAAATGCAAAGAAGGCATGAAATATCATACTTTAGATAAGAATAATATTTTTATCATAGCTTAAAATTTTTACTTTTTTTTTTTAGTCACAAAAGTTCAAGTCCAGTTTGTACCAAACTATTATTACATATATATTCACAGAAATATTCATAGTATGGTCTGGTTTATCATTTCGATGCCATATTAAATGCATTAACCTAAAGTAATGTGGAACTATCGAGTGCCACGATTTGACGCCATTTTCGTAGGAGATCGTGTATTTATGGTATATTTCATCCAAGCAATAACTATGTGTATATTACAGGAAATAATATTTATATTAAACCCTCTACATAAATAACCCTAACAAAACCAATTCCGTCATTTCTTATCTAGTTTGTGTTACACGCGAATATGTTATATTTAACAGTGTTATTAACATCCTGAATGTTCTGTAGACAAAAGCTTTTATGTATTGATTGTGGAGCGCCAGCCTCATAATCAGCGTCAACACGAAGAAAATCAGGCCATAGTGCACGTAAAACATCCTAGAAAAGAGTAAAATTAATTTATTAATTAAAAAAAATAGGCAGTCATGGGACTGCCGACAGAAGTGAAAACCTAAATGAAACGACGACCTTAAAACGTCACATTAGCAGGTTGGTGAAATTAATTAATAAGGAGCTGACAGAACTCAATGTTTAGATTAGCACCCTCTAGTGGATCTATGGAGTGAAGTTCAGTGCTTTTTCCCCATGGCAAAAGTGCACAAACGTGCCTAAAGAAGTTGTCACTTCAAAAATTAATTTTGAATAAAATACATACACAGACACACATATGTATATTTATATAATTAGGTTAAAAATAAAAAGTAGGTAATAACATATCTTAATGTATACATAGGGTACACTGGAAGTTCTGCGCTCCTGGCCGCTCATAAATGTTTGAATTTCGCATGTTATATTTTTTTAAATAAGAAACTCGGCTATGAATTTTCGATCAGGGTCACGTGTCCTGACGCGAGTTTAACATTTTTTACCCATCGAAAAAAGTGTTAGTAGTAGTACTAAAGAAGTTTTCACTTCAAAAAAAAAAATATATATATATTTGAAAGAAGAAAAAAAAGAAAAGGCATTTATTTCGATGACAAAAGAAAAAGTAATTATATCTATAAAAAATACAAAATACTAAAAAATCGACATACAGAAAATATAATATATTAAAGGAAACAGTATAATGACAATAACATGTCTCGTGTTTGCATCAAAATAGGTGTCAGGTGTCATCAAATAGGTAATTGTAATAAATAAGCTCTTACTGTAATTACGTGCCTATCATATAAAATATAATAAATGATCTAGTATTATATTTTTAGTTTTTGCAAATATAGTGTAGTAGTAAAATATGGTGTAGACATTAATTATATAATTTTTCCTATTAAATTATTACGAGGACGCACGAGTGAGCGAGCGGGACGACGACGAGACGTCGCTCCGCGATTGCATAAGTACAGTGAGTGAGTGTGCCGATGCCACGCCACATCCAAATTGCGACGATTGTTTCCCTAATTTATCACCTCATATTGTATTATATTGCCTAACAAATGTATGTGTGCAAAGTTAAAAATAATATGTAAAAGCGATGTACCTAGTACAAAATCTTAGAAAAAACTACACTTACAACAAAACTACTAAAAACATACAAAACCGCATATGGAAGGAAGAAAAAAAATGGCATAAGAGTCTATTAAGAATGTAGGAGATAAAAACTTACTCTCGTTTGGTGTCATAATATAAGTGGATTGTCATGTTATGAATTAAATAGTGTAAACGCCATTTACTCCATAATTATATCATACTTTTAATTCACACATTTATAGGATAAAGTTATACTACCTAAGTATTAAATAATCATTACACATTTCCGAACGCATAACAGGCCCCTTCATCATATCATCATTTTTAAATAAGAACCCAGAGACTCGCAACCAAACCGGCACGACCGGCCGGCACTATAATGAAAATAATTGTAAAGCGAGTCAGCTGGCAGTCAATGGCACGGACCCTAGCGTGCCTTCTCGCTCAAATCAAGACGCGGACGTATGCAATTTAAACCGTCGCGCTCTTGTACACAAGGCTCGGTTTCGAATGCTGAACATGCTAATGTTTCCTTATCTGTTACGAATACGTCATTGAAAAATGAAAATATTAATTGTACCTCCGTACTTCTACCGACCGCGTATGTGTATGTTGTTGTCCGTTACAATTATATGTAATTGTAACGAACAACAAAATAAGTTACGTGTCTTTTTAGATACTGGTTCAATGTCTAATTTTATTACAAAGGCATGTTGTGAACGCTTAAATTTACATATTTCACCCAATCTGTGTGTTGTAAAGGGAATAGGTCACTCAGAAAGTAACTCGTATGGTTTTGTAACGTTTAAAATCCAATCTCGCTTTGACGCGCGCTATACCGACCTACCGTATCAAAGCCTTAGTTATAGACAACATCACAGATTATTTACCGAACTGCCGCATTGATATAACGCGACTACCTAACTTGCGCAACATACCTTTAGCGGATGATAGTTTTTTCATTCCGTCAGAAATAAATTGTTTGCTTGGTAATGAGTTATTCCCGAATTTAATTGGTAACAATAAAATTAGTTTTACGCCGTCTTCAGTCGTTGCCATGGAAACAACGCTCGGTTATATAATGATGGGTAGGGCTAAGTGTGATAACACCGAGTTAAGCACGCATAAAAATAATAATAAAGTTTTTTTCTGTCATTCTCAAACTCAAAAGTTAGACGAATTAACGCAACGCTTCTGGGAACTTGATAAGGTACCTAATAAAGTTCACATAAGTCCTGATGATGAAATCTGCGAACGTATTTTTCAGGCAACGCATTCACGCGACGAGGCGGGTAGATATGCTGTATCACTCCCTTTTAAACATGACCCCTCATTACTCGGAAACTCATACAATATCGCTAAAAACGCCTCTTAAACTTAGAAATGAAATTAGATAACTCTCTTGAATTACGCTCCGATTATAACACGACTGTACAAGATTATATTGACAGAGGTTATTTATCCAAAGTAAAGTCGGATTCTCAAACTAGTAATTGTTATTATATTCCGCATAGGGCCGTTTATCGTCCAGAGAAAACCACATCGAAAATTCGCATTGTTTTAGACGTCAGTGCTAAGACAACGTCTGGAAAATCGCTTAACGATTTATTGTTTACGGGACCTAACCTTCAACAAAATATTTTCGATTTATTAATTAATTTACGCATGTTTCCTATAGCCATGTCAGCGGATATAGAGAAATGTAAATGTGAAATGTATTTTCAAGTACAAGTCACGCCAGGTCATCGACCTTTTCAACGCCTTCTTTTTAGATTTGATTCTAATTTAGATATTAACGAATACGAATTTGATAGAGTAACATTTGGTTTGTCTAGTTCTCCGTAGGTACCTCGCGATCCGCGTCGTGCGACAGCTCGCCGATGATGAGCGCTCGAAGTGGCCGCTTGCCGCTTACGAAGCCGCGAATCACATGTAAATGGACGACTATATCTCGTCTGTAGATTCCCTAGATTCCGTGAAGAAAATATATAAAGAAATGGTGGATTTATTTTCGGCTGGAGGTTTTAAATTAGTAAAGTGGATTTCTAATAATTCAGATTTATGAAATAAAATTATTATTACTAACCTAACCTAACCTAACTCAATTAAAAGCTCACATATGGTCAATTTTGATATTACTCAAGCCACAACGAAAATTGTAGGCATGCTTTGGCAACCTAATGCAGATATATTTTCATTTCAAGTTACCGCAGATACCGTGGTACAGTCGTGTACAAAACGTATTCTTCTCGCCGCTACCGCTCGTCACTATGATCCAATTGGATTAATTTAGAACTTGGAAAGAAGTACCCGATTTCATCCGTAAAAAATATATTCAGTTTCATAAAGAGCTTAAACATCTCTCAAAGTTAGTTTTTCCCAGACACATAGGTATTACCTCAAACGCTCACATTTCAATAGTAGGTTTCGCTGATGCCAGTGAACAATGTTATGGTGCCGTGGTTTATATTCGCGTTAGTCCCGATGAGACCTCGAAAGGCTTTGTTTTTTTACTCGTATCTAAGTCTAGATTAGCTCCTTTAAAAAAGATTTCACTCGCTCGCCTCGAACTTTGTGCCGCGCTACTTTTAGCAAATTTAATTGACTCAGTAAATGAAATATTAACAAAACTCTGTAAAATAAACTCGATATTCGCATTCTCTGATTCCACAGTCGCGCTAACTTGGATCCACTCTCCCGCTTTTAAGTTTCACACCTTTGTCGCAAATAGAATTATCGAAATTAACGCTAAAGTTTGCGCTGAACACTGGTATCATGTTAGTGGCTCAGATAATCCCACAGATATTAATATCGCGCCCCGTAACGCCTTACAGTTTATCATGCAATAATCTTTGGTTTCACGCTTCGGACTGGGTCGCACAGCCTATCAAAACATGGCCTGTCGCTCCCTTTCAACCTTTTCCAATTCAAAATGAAAATTTTGAATGTAAAACAATAACGCTTGCTGCGCTTATAAACTCGAGTCCATGTGACGAATATCCGCTTCAACGATTAATTGACCGCATCTCTAGTTTTAAGAAATTATTACGCGCCACTGTTTATGTGCTACGATTTTAAAAAGTTTTACGCACCAAAGGTTTAATAACTCCCGCAGATTATGATTACGCTGAATGCTATCTTGTACGCTATATTCAAAATAAACATTTCACTAATGATATAACCACATTAAAAAATAATAAACGCATGAGTAAATCGCTTCTGAAACTTAACTCCTTCCTCGACCATGATAATATTATACGCGTCGGTGGACGACTCACGCACGCCCAGCTAAATTTTAATCAGAAACACCCTATGATACTTCCCGCTAAAGACCGTTTCACAGAAACGCTTATTGATTATTACCATTACTATAACCTGCATACAGGTCCTACTCTTTCGATTTCACTGCTTCGTCAAAAGTTTTGGATTCTTGGTGCTAGGAACCTAGTGCGTCAAAGAGTTCATCGTTGCAACATTTGCGTCAGACTCAACCCCAAATCGAAAACTCCTTTCATGGGAGATTTGCTTGAGTTTCGGGTAACCGAGGCCAAAGCTTTCGCTTTACCGCTGTAGATTACGCTGGTCCCTATTTTGTCACGCACATTCGATTCCGTGCAATCAAAAGTCGAAAGGCCTATATCCGTATCTTTGTGTGTCTAACTACAAAGGCACTGCATATTGAATTAGTTTCTGACCTTAGTTCTGATTTGTTTCTCACCGCGTTTAAGCGTTTTATTAGTAGAAGAGGCCCCGTCTCTATGATATATAGTGATGGAGGAACCAACTTTATTGGGGCTCAACGCAAATTAAATGAAATATACGCATTATTAGATTCTGACGCACATAAAAATTACATAGGTAACCAATTAGCCGAGCAACGCATTGAATTTAAACATAGTCTTCCGTACGGGCCACATTTTAATGGTCTCACCGAAGTTAATGTTCGCTGCGTTAAAACGCATCTCTATAAAATTATAGGAGCTCAAGTACTCACATACGAAGAACTCAACACAATCCTTGTTCAGATTGAAGGAATGCTCAATAGCCGCCCTCTATGTGTTCTTAGCTCAGACCCCTCTAGTATCAGCGCATTAACTCCTAATCATTTTTTAAACGTAACTCCGCTTAAATTCCTACCTGCAGAAAATTCTTCTGAGGTACTTGATAACCGCTTAACTCGTTTTCAACTCGTAACTAAAGTCACTCAAAGTTTTTGGTGTCGCTGGAGCCAAGAATATTTAACTTCTCTACAGCAGAGCGAGAAATGGCTTACTCTATCTAACCCGATCGAATTAGGCACGGTAGTGGTAATTAAAGATAACAACGCTCATCCTTTTTGCTGGCCGTTGGGTGTCGTAGAAGAGGTTTATCCGGGAAAGGATGGAATAATTCGCACCCTTAAAGTTCGCACTGCTGCTCCTAGCTTCATTCGCCCAGTGGTTAGAGTTTGCCCTCTTCCGCGTCAGTAAGTAATTATAACATATTGCATATACATAATTTTCTTAACTCTTACTTACTCTACGCTTTGTTTAGAGGAAAAACCTCTAGGCCGGGGGAGTTGTAAACGCCAATTACGCTATAATTATATCATACTTTTAATTCACACATTTATAGTATAAAGTTATACTACCTAAGTATTAAATAATCATTACACATTTCCGAAGGCATAACACGCCCCTTCCTATCATACACCTTCCGCTTCCCCTCTCGAAAAAAGGATCGCGACGCGCACGCATTGGAGCTCCCGCTACATCTTAGCGTCTCCTAAATACTAATTAAATCGCTACATATCAATATAAAACCACACGCGAGTGTTCCCTGTCAACAATAAAAACGTCTTGGTGGTGATACAACTCAAGAACCGGCGAAGAAAGGGATTTGAGAAGATATTCAGGCGCACGTGTGGCCATTCCGACCTGCCTGATTCTTCCCTCCCTTTTTGAGCGAAGGGTAAGTCACCTCCAAATAGTTTTGTAGAATGGCCAGTAAAATTAAGTGGTTATTGTTTTGATCAGTCATAACAGTAATAAAAACTTACTTTTTTAAATGTTTCTTAGCGTCTTCCATGTCTTGATCTTTTTCTTGTAGAATATATTTTCTAGCACCTTTTACGAAATTCTCAATGAGATCAATCCACCTGTAGAAAAACATTTAAAAACATTAGTTTGCTACTTTATATCTAAGACTTTTGGTTCATGAATATTAATATTTCTATAGACAGTTAATAATAATATTCTGTAACATTTAACATCGCTATCTCTGGGTTCTAGAAGACGGAAAAATATACTCAGAAATATATTTTTAGTTAATACATACATATTGTAGGGGCTCTTTGCTAAGTGGTAACCGGTGTGTAGGTTAGCACATTACATTTAGTCTTACGATGGGTGTCCATTCTTAACATATCAAAACTCCTCCGTGCCTCGGAGAGCACGTTAAGCCGTCGGTCCCGGTTGCGATACAAACAACTGTGGCATTCGTTACGGGTAATTAGGGCCCTAAAAAAGACCGATAAACTGGTCTAACTACAGAACATCGATTTCCCCTAGTTACTTGGGTTGTGGAGGTCTGATGGCAGTCGCTTCGCGTAAAATATCTAGGTTGGGGCCTATCGTAGTTAGACTGAAAGCCAACCCCAACTTAGTTGGGAAAAAGGCGCGAAGGATGACATACATATTACACAAAGAAACACTCAGACCAGTGTAAATTCATGCGTATAAATATTTGCACTGAGTGAGAATCAAACCACATGGCAGTCGAATGCACTGCCACCATGCCACAGAAGTCATCTGTATGGAGAAAGTATTGTCTAAGTTTTTTCTTCTTAATAATGAAAGAGAGTTGTAAGATTGTTACGAATGCTCTGTACAAGGATCGCTCACGACACTGCAGTATTTTACGAATAATGGACCGACTATGAGTCTTAATGCGGAAACAGAGCCCTACACCACTACCACTCTGTAGTTAAACCTGACAGAAAATAAGATAAATATTTTATTAATTGATCGATATTAGAAACTAGAATAGTCTCGTCCGTCCCTTGACACCAGTTGATTGTTGTGTTTGCGGACCGTGAGATTTCGATTATTGAATGACAACAAAACATATAGCTGATAAAATGTGGGTGTGAAATAGAGCTCTGCCTACTCTATCGGGAATATAAGGCTTGAGCATTTAAAAAAATAGTAATTAGTAGTACTTACACTATTGAGTGTGGATCTAAGTTGTAGATAGCACTATCTTGAGGTGATAATCGTTCATTGAGCTGGCGTACATTATCAGTCTGGAAGTACCATTCACGTGTCGAAAAGAATCTCAAAACGTCGTTCATGGCTTTTAAACGCTGATTTACTTTTATCAAACTTAATCTGTAAAAAAGTTAAGTTTGTATTATAATAAAACTACTAATATGGTAGAAATGAATTAATTTGGCAATATTATTTACGTCGTTTCTTTCAACGCAGACTTAATTAAATCTCATACTTACTTTGTTTTGATTCCAAATATTCTGGATATATACTCGGCCGTATGCAGGGGGACAGTCTGAAGTATCATCTCCAGAACCTTTTGTACAACTCTGGAGAAGAAATTAGTACCTAGTTGAAATTCTTTGGATTAGTCAGTCGGGTATAAATTATTTAAAGTGTAAATGAAGACAAAGCCCGCTTGATTTATTAATTTATATTACCTAACTTATTATGCCCGTATACAATACGTAATCAACAAAGGTTCTTTTTTCTTTTATCGCTACGGCCGATAAATAGAGGACCATAGTGTTACGAGCATTGATCGTACCCAGAATCGAAAGACAGCCGGTAGCGCACAAACGAGCTATCGTTCGATAAGCATTAATAAAAAAAAACCGGCAAAGTGCTAGTCGGACTCGCGCATGAAGGGTTCCGCACCATCGTACAAGATTTAATACAATAAAAAAAAAATACGTCTCTAGAGACGTATTTTATTTTATAAAGGAGAGCCTTCTTAAAATTTATTTTTATTATTTGTTGTTATAGCGGCAATAGATATACACATTCTGTGAAAATTTCAACTGTCTACCTATTACGGATCATGAGATCCAGCCTGGTGACAGACAGACAGACAGACAGACGGACGGACAGTGGAGTCTTAGTAATCGGGACCCTAAAAACAAATTAGGTTGCACATGCGTATTATGAGAATAATAATATAACATGTCATGTAGTAACGTATTAGCTAGCGTTCAAGATGGAACCTTATTCAATTGAAGAGAGAGTTGCTATTTATTCAAATGTCTGTGTGCATTAAGCTGTGTTTATACTCACTTATTTTCAACGGAAAAACCGCTTGGGTACCAGAAGGTGTTGTCTAGGGGATGTTTGTGGAGACACTTCCTCAAAGAATCCTCGAAATCCAGCCACGTGGTAGGGTTTTCGCAGGTGCTACAGTTGTAAACCCGGACCTGCGCTGGTCTGCAAACAAAAGGCAGCTTAAAATAGGCATGGATAAAACAATTCAGTATCTGCTTTGAACCCCGATGCAAAAACAGAGGTGTTATAAGTTCGACGTGTCTGTGTGTCTGTACGTGTTACTGTGTGTCTGTCTGTGGCATCATATCTCCCGAACGGGTGAACCGATTTGAGTGCGGATTTATTTGTTTGAAAGGTGACTTGATCGAGAGTGTCCTTAGATATAATTCAAGAAAATCTGTTGAGATGTTCGAAGATCACCAGCTCTTTTTGTAATCGTTGAAGGGATTTTCGAGTCGAGGGTGTTTTATATATTTTATTCCTCTGTTTATCAAACGATTTTGTGACGCAAATAAAGTAACTTAGACTCGCTACTAAATCGGTGGTTACTACTCATTTGAAGTAAGTAGGTACATTAAACATACCTACGCCGTTGTTACATCAATGAGTCCCGCTTGCTACATAATATATTATTAACAAGTAACGTTATTTTTTGTTTTTGGGTGAAGTTTCTTATCGCACGTTACCTACACTTCAGACGCTCGGCGGTGACAGCGGCAAGACGGAAAAAAGTGTTAGCGCAACGAAAAATGCTGACCGCGAGTTGATTTATTTTATTTACGCCATTTATAGATTCTATAATATTACCTACTATACGATAATACTGTAATTTGATGCTGGTTGTATACTAATTATCCAAAGACACACGCGTTTCTTTAGTTCGTAGTGATACTTGGCAGTCAGGTATTTTTTTTAAATTTACTATTTAGTTTGTATAATAGCTATTGACAAGCTTTAGTATTGTCAATAAAACAGTTTTTTTTTCCAGCTTTGACGGCGTTTTATTGTTATCAGTACCTAACATAATGAATCACGGTCAAATTTCAACCTCTGCGCATCCCAAAATGAGGTAGCTGTAGTAAAATTATTAACTCGCAGCAGACTCGGTCATAACTCGTAAAACATTGAAGCAGGATAACAATACCTCTTTTGTGTTAACAGGGATCGAAGTGGAGCATCAGTGTTTAAGACCGTGTAATTTATGACCGAGTCTGCAGAAAGAAAGAAAAAATGTTTATTTCTTCATAATACATACTTATAAATGATAGGTATAAATAAACAGTCTTGATAAACAAAAAAAAATTATACGCACTTAACCTAATAAAAAAAAATACTTTATGCCAGACAGATAATGTCCCCGCCTCAGCATAATCCTTCTACAATACAAGTAACGAAAAAGCGCTGATTTTCAGGCAAGGGTAAATAATTTTACTGTGAAGTAACCACTTGACTTAGCCGTAACCGATATCTACTGTTGAATAATAATTAGGGAGGGCAACCTACCACTCACCCTCAGATTGTAGAGGGAGTGTGCTCACCAGGTATAGCAGATACCTACCTCAAAGCCGTGCCTGAAGGTACCTCGTGCAGGAACGAAATAGGTCGAATTATCAAGTTGGGGAAGATTGCGCATTATGGTTCGTATCTGCCCTACTTGGTAAGCATACTTCTGTTGAGGGTTTTGGTACCGTGGGTTTTATAACATTTGAAAAATGTTTCAAGAAAATCCGGTTGTTGACCACTTCCAAGTATGAATCTGTGGAGGAACGGCTGTATTACCCCTCCGACACAAAAAGGGGATCCTTCAAAGAGATCATGATCATGGCTGACCTTAACCCAAAGATGGATGTCGGAAAGTTGTAAATATTCTAATAGGTGCGAGAATTTTGCATTGCACGATGCAGGATCTGTAGTTACCATATAATTCTGGTTATCTACGCTAGATGGCGCTAAAGTACGTTTTTGCTATAGTGGATGTCGCCACAAATCATTTGAATTCTGTTCCTTACAATGCTTACCTGTCAACAGCTATTTCCCAAGCCGCAGCTATTAATGTATCAATAGCTATATCGACGGGTATCATGTCAGCTCGCGCCGACTGTTTGGCTGCGAAGACGTGCAGCAGGCCCTTGCCAGCGGCCACCACTATCCCACTCGGCCCGTTCAGGTTATCTATCCATCCTGGGAATGGATGGCGGAGAGAAGATACCACTGGAACAGATATGAACCAGTAAAAAGGCATTCAAATATTATTCATACTTTTTTTTTTTAAACGACTACCTTAATATCAATGGTGAAAATACTTGGTGCGTTGCCTTTTACTTATTAAAACATTTCTCATTGATTAGAGTTACCAATTCATGAACTCGTCCTTTTAGATTGTTTTCAAAAACCACCGGTTCTAAAAACGACTAAACACGAGACACAATTGAATTGAATTGTATTGGAGATGTATTTTTTAGATAGAAGAAAATTCACAAACTTCTTCATTTAGTTTATAATAACGATTGACGAGCATATTTCACTTCTTTTCGGTGCCACTATTTCATAATAAAACTATCTTTATCCAAAATTATTTCCAACTAAAAAGCTTCTAATGTGTTTTTTAAACCCCGGCAAAGCTTAATTTAGTAAACCCTTAATTTAGTAGAAACACCCTGAAGCTGGTAACTTTGGTAACAGTTCTACGATTTGTAAGTGTTTAAGCCAGTATACCGCAACTACGGAACACTTACCGACTGTAGGTCTGAATATCGCGACAGGATAGCCTTTGTTGCCATGCTCCTGCACCACGTTTTCAGCCAAAGCCTTCGTGAATGTGTATGTGTTGGGTTTCGGAGATATGTACCTGCAATTGTTTAAGCAACTATTTATTCAAACTGCTGAAATTTTTCTCCTGACTGCTTATTGAAATTTTTTTTAGGTTATGGCTCTTTTGTAGCAGCGAGACGAGAATTACTATCTATACAAATAGTCGATAAATGCTACAGATATTCTTCTTAAGCTCATCACACACTATACCGTCAAGGTAACGGCACGGCTCCACTCCAGCAATTAAGTAGTTATTCAAATTTGAGCTTTAAAACGTGGTCGTATAAAACATTTCATAATGTCAAAATAAAAAGCTAACGGCGGGCAGTACTGATGTCAGTCAGATGTATGTCAATATTTATGACTGTGTCATTTATGACCTAGTGTAGCGAATAAATAATTTTACTCTAGTACAGTTGCGGCAACTTTACTAAAGTACTTTGGGTTGGACGACATTTCGCCGGGACTGTGGGTTGTGGAGATACTTTAAATAGATGAGTGCACACTACTAATAATAATAAAGCTGAATAGTTGGCTTTTTGGTCATACGCGACAATCTCTGTTTAAAAAATGTTTTTGCATTTGGGAGCCTATTTTTAAGGAAGATTGTAGCCTATTTAACATCAAACTTCAACTTCAGGAGCGGAGCAGTGACTATAAACGCGGAGAACTGCTAGTGTTATTTCACATAAAAGACACCGCTATCAGAATAAAATTGTACAAACTGTGGAGTGATATTGGCGAGCAGTTCCTCTGACACCGTGTCCACGAGCGCGTACACCTGACTGAGAGGCCTTGGAGGAGGGTACACTCGCTCCTCCACCACTGCGAGGTCCGCATTGCTGTATGCTGTTGACACGTGGACGAAGGCCTGGAGACAACAGAACATGTCATAAAGCTCCTAGAGGTTAAAGACATACTTGAATAGATAATTTGACAATGATCTCTTACAAGAAACAGCGTTCACTAATATAAATAGAACTGATACCAAAAAAATCGGACACAATCAACTTTTTTGAAGTGAAAACTTCTTTAGGCACGTTTGTGCACTTTTGCTAATAATACATATATAGATCCACTAGAGGGCGCTAATCTAAACATTGAGTTCAGTCAGCTCCTTAATAAGTAATGTCACCAACCTGCTAATGTGACGTTTTAAGATCGTCGTTTCGTTTAAGTTTTCACTTTTGTCGGCAGTCCCATGACTTCCTATATTTATTTTATTTTTCATACTTAATACGCTATGACTATGATATTTTTAGATGGTTTCTCTAGTCGTTAGAGTATAGTTTTAGAATTAGATATTACTCCAAGATACAACCTAACTGTGTGCCAAATCCAAATCAGTTTAGCGATAAGCATAACTGAGTAATGAACACTTCTCTTCCATAGAAAATAAAGTCTTTTGAATTTTGCTTGAATTTTCCAATTTTTTGTTCAACTTTTCATATTATTCAAGCAGTTTTACCGATGCTATTCGGAAGAATGATTGTATCCCACTATAAGAAACTCTAACATATTAAAATTAATTATGAAAGTTATGGACTTCCTTCCAAGCAAAACGTGCCAAACAGTTACCAGAATGAAGGAATGATTACAAAATAAATTACGCCTTTAATGCGATTTTCTTTCCTTTTTTTTAAAAAGTAAGTAAGTAAGTTTCTTTACTTAAAGTAATCTCAAACTCTCACCCAACATCAAGCAGACTACTTACCTCAATATTGGGCAACTTGTCACACAAATCCATGATCCATTCCACAGACCTGACGTTCTGCTGCACGGCCAATGGAAGAGGTTCATCAAACCTGAGGGTAGCAGCCGAGTGGAATACTATGGACACCTGGGAAACCAGAAAGTATTGGTTGTCGAGAGGAACAGGGCAACAAAGGAATTTAGCTTGTTTGCCAAATAATGATTGTAAGTTTCTAGGACAAACTGTAGAATATTTGATGCTGGATAAGGACTACTACCGTTGCTAGATATATACCTCTTACTTTATTTAATTACAGAACTGATAATCTTCTTTTCCTAAACCGTAACCAGTTTCAATAGTCCCTCTCCGTTGCCAAACCATATTCATATTAGTAATTTTTTACGCGGGAGAGCCATGCTTCGTCACGTATGGGCCGGTTCGACTCCGCTCGATACCACGGCCTCAAAGAAAACTGGCAGTGAAGCAATGCTTGCATTGCATTTTGCCGCGTGAGTGAGGTTACAGAAGGCTCGAACCCCTCCCGCCCCCTATTTCCGTCTTTCCCCTTTCCCCCTCTCCCCTCTTCTCCTACTCCCACCTTAAAGGGCGGCAACGCACTTGTGATTCTTGCCCAGAGCCCTTGAGCCCATGGGCTGCGGTAGTTATTTACCATCAAGACAGAATGTGTAGCGAGTTCTATACCATATTTTCTGAATAATATTCTTTTAGTACCTATTATTACTGTAGTAATATTGTTTTTATATTTTAAGATGTTATAAACAAAAGGGGCTGTTGGTCTAGTAGTTAGCGATCTTGACTGCTGAGCCAGAGGTCATGGGTTCGATTCCTCCCCAGGACAAATGAATGTGATGAGCATGATCATTTGTTCTGTATCTGGGTGTAATTTATCTATAATAATATAAGTATCAGTATGGTTATCAACAGTCTGTTGTCAGTCAATTTGGGATCATCGGTCGTGTATATAATAATTATTAGGTAACTAGCAGCGCCCCGCGGTTTTAACCGCGTAAGTACCGATCGCGTGGGAATATCGGGATTAAAAGTAGCTTATGCGTTAATCCAGCTATCTACATACCAAGTTTCATGGCAATCGGTTCAGTGGTTTTTGCGTGAAAGAGAACAAACATCCATCTATCCAAACATTCACATTTATAAGATTAGTGGAATTTGTTATTAAAAATGTGAAAATCGTTATGGTATATTATGTAGATGTTATATTTGTGGAAGTTTGCTATGATTAATAGCAATAAGTAGTTACTGAATGCATATTGTTATATTATACCATGTTTTAATAATAACTCTAAGCTTTCCAAATAATTCATAAATAAATATTCATCCCAACAATATAGCTTAGGACATCAGCCATTCTGACTGTGTACAGTCCAATATATTGAATATAGACTTAGTAGGTACACGACTGCCTAAAACAAGAATATATTTCTAGGGTTTATGTATGTATGTATGTAAGTTTATTTATTCAACCATAACTTCTAAATGCCTGAACAGATTCGAATATATAGGGTATCGTTAGTATCCGTACATCATACCGAGCGACAATGGCTATATTTTGTTTGAAAAAAATTAATATGGCGCGTGTATGGCGCAATTATCAAATGTCAAAAAAAAAAATGAATTCGATTTTTTTCAGTGCAGTCGTGTTTTTATATATATTTTTATCAGAAACTTATTTTGCAATTGTTAATTGGCGCCGTTAATCGCTTACCATCAGATAAACTGTCTGCTTGTTTAGTTCACGTTACAAAAGCGTACGTGGGTATTACATACCTCCCGGAGTGATGTAATAGCTTCGATATCCAGTCCCAATTGGGGCTGTGACACATTCCCACAAACCACCACTAGCTTCTCCAGCTGGCGAGGATTGTTGGCTCTCACATTATCGAAGACCTGGTGACGAAGGAGATTAATAATAAAGCGTATTTGTGCTGTTAAGTATCGCCTTGTAACTATATGGGAAGAGAGAACAGGGTCTGTAACGCATTAGTGATATACGTATCACTACGTTGCAAAATAATGTGTATGGGTACATTTGATAGCTTGCATTTCCCTTTAAATATACCCCCATATTTTTCAATGATTTCCCCATTAATTCAAAAATGTGGGCGTTTAATATGTCTCTGCTAACCCATCGGGGATACCGGCGTGAGTGTATGTATGTATATATGAAAATAGGTACATTGTTTAGAAATGTACACCTTCACCCGGAAAAGTGTTTTCCATACAATTTTTTTTTTTAAATTACCCAAATATTTATCAGCCGTCCTAATACTCGTAAAACATATCCTTACCTTTCTGTAAAACGTTATATACAGACCTGGGACTGTGTGAGATGCACCAGTCTCTTGTTTGGTGATTGCCCTTTCTTGTCTCTCATCAGCAGGTGGATTCTCCCCACCTCCGGACATGTGGACAGCAGACGTTCTATCAACACCTGAAGCAGACACTCAATTTAAAGAAGTATTGTTATCATACTTTTATTAGTTTCACTTGTACTACGTAAATAAGTCTTGGAAGTAAATTTTAACCAACTTCTAATTGTCGTATCGAAATGAAACTTTGTATGTATATGTAGTGACAATACTATAATTAGGCATCTTGGAGCTGATCATATGGTGGAGCCAGGAGGGGCATTTATTTATTATTAAGTGCTTAGTGCCACCTCGACCATTTCTGGTATTTTGTAGCGCACTTTTTACTTTACAGTTCACTGCTCAGACTTAGACTTCGAGAAACCTCCAGATCCTTTCAGCAGTGATTGTTTGTATTTCCTGCGGGTGCATGATGTGCAACCCTAGGTTAATACTTCGGTGCCGCATTAGTGGGCCACAAGAGCATAGAATATGCATTGCAGTTTCCTCTGCCTCTTGACGGAATCTGCATATTGTGTTCTCGCCCAATTTTAGGGTGAACATATGTTTGTTCAGTTTGCAGTGGCGGCAGGAGGGGCATAGTGGAATTCTTCAGTGGCTGCTAGTAAAGTGAGTAACGATGGACTGATGATGGAGCCAGGTGGAGGATAGTGAAAGTGATCATTTGTTCTGTGTCCGGGTGTAATTAATCTAAATTATGTATGTATTTAGAAATATTTAAGTATGTTTATCAGTGGTCTCGTTACCATAGTAGGTTCAGGCCAGTGGCGTAACAATAGGGTGGCAGAGCGTCACATGCAAAATGTCACATTGTCAAATGCAAAATCCACGGGTATGAGGTAATTAGCCACGGGCCTCAGACGGTATAGTTACGCCACTGGTTCAGGCTCTGCATTGTTTAGGATCAGACGGCCGTGTATATGTGACATACGAGGTGTAGTCGCTTAGTTACCTCATCTTTTTATCAAATAATGGAAGAAGAAAAAGAGAACTCTGAAATTGAAGAATTAGTAAAAGCCACTCACCTTGCCCATAAACCCTGAACCTCCGGTGATGAAGATGTCTCTCCCCGCATAGAAGTGCGGCAGCAGTGGCTCCGTAGGGCCTGGCGTCACTGGACGTGGCACCATGATAGACTGGAAACAAGAGACCAAGAATGTTACTCATTATGTATTGTCTATAGCGGACCCGACAGACGTTGTCCGGCCCAAACGTTGGTTTCTGATTGAGTGGCGTAACTGAATTCGTCAATAAAAAAAAAAAACAGCGCCATCTACAAGGTCCAAATGTGAATTTAAACCACCCAGAATCCCACTCAAACATACACAAAAGTATTTTAGTCAAAAAAATTCAATAGGAATCCTAGAACCCGATTCTAAACCGTCCAGGTACCCTCAAACATACAAAAAATTCATTGAAATCGGTCTAGCCTTTTAGAGGAGTTCACAACACAGTACTATGGTCTTCCGCATGGATTATGTCGTCGCCGCATCAAAAACTCTTATTTATTTTATTAAAATTAGGGACAAACTATAATAGATGATAACACAGTTCACTATTTAATAAGAATAAGTTAATAGACATTATTTTGACTGGTTATACCGGTAACGCAATACTATTAGTCGATTGATAAATATTAACGAATAGTGGGATTATAAAAGGGTAGGAATACGACGAGAACTATTATCTTGAGTGCGAAGAGTGGTACGAACAACTTGGCAGTTACTGTAGTTAGTGATTTTCATATTTTATATCAGTGGTTGTGAGAATGTTTCTAACAATTATAAAACCAACTACAGGTCTCCCTCATGTTGGAGTGTCATTATAACACAAAAATCCGTTTACAGGTGTAAAGTCAATGGGTGAGTACCCATCGAGTTTGAGCTCAATTGTTTTGTCATGGTGAGTACTTTGGTGCTACATGATATCCAGGGTATGATGATGGAGTCGGAAGTTGGCCATAGAAACTTGTGAACTAAACAAGATAAACCAATCGAGTTTGGGCTCGATTGATTCGTCTTGAGGAGTACTTTTTTTAGACCTCAAATCTACACTGAAATGAAACTTAGTGTGTATAAAAGCTTGTTTTAAAATAGGCAGTCATGGGACTGCCGACAGAAGTGAAAACTTAAACGAAACGACGAACTTAAAACGTCACATTAACAGGTTGGTGACATTAATTAATAAAGAGCTCTGTACTGTGGATGTGGTGATCTGCTCTGTGGATATATATATGTATTATTAGCGTGACGGTCACGAGTTCAGTTTTCTCTCTCTCTCGCTCTCTCTCTGTCCCTGTCCCTCCCTCCCTCCTTCTCCGTGTCTCTCTGACGCTGTACATGTAAATATAAGAAACTCGGCTCCGTGGTACGAATTTTCGATGGGGACAGGAGGACAGGACGACAGGACAGAGGACAGAGGACATCAGGGTCACATGTCCTGACGCGAGTTTAACATTTTTTACGCATCCCAAAAAGTGCACAACGCTTCTAAAGAAGTTTTCACTTCAAAAATCCGTTCACAGGTTTAAAGTCAATGAGTGAGTAATCATTAACAAAGCTATTAACCAAAATATCTTTAATTGCCGCTGTTGAAAACTACATCAATTACAGTTACTACATTGTTAATAGGGACATGCGATATTATCTTCGACACAATTTTTAAAGGTTTGAGAAAAAACCCTATTCCTACGACCAAAAGAGACACTGCATTCCATTACAAGGGCAGAAATAGGCCTTGAAGCTGCGTTATATTATAACATTATGAAGTAAAGACACTCAATGGTCCATCTCGCATGTAAATATTGAAAGTGCCTTGACCGACGACTGCTTGGCGTAAACAAACAGCGCTGATGTTTCATATTCCGTAATTGTGGAATATTTTGTTTGCATACGTTATTATATTTGCTTGTTAGTTTGTAGCACACAGTACCTACTGACGTCAGGGTTGTCGATCTTAATATCATATTATAAAATCACTGAAAGGATATGACTCTAGGATGCAGTTACAAAAAGAAGTTTTGAAAAATAGAATCGTTTTATAAGTCCAATTATTATCACTTCCGTTTCTCATAAAAGTTTTAAATCGAACTTATATCTTTATTTTGGTATTATTCATTATGTCATTGAGAAAATCCATAAAAACTTATACCTAATTTTTTAAGTCGATTTTTATAGATTTTCTTTTAAAAATTATTTTTGTAACATCCTAGAGTTCCTTTCAGTGATATAAGTAAGTGTTCCATTGTCATATAAACCCTGGATATTTTATTATTTTAGTCAATCAACTTCCCTCCTTCAGGAACAGTAGTTTTTTTTGTTCAAAATGAAAGGTACAGGACAGGCCCAGGAAGTATACGTGATCAAAGCTCCGTTACAATGTGAACATCCATTATTAGGCCAGTTGGCTTAAACTCCAAATCGGAAATAATTGCTACAAAAGGTTCTATAGTTTTAAAGGCTTCAATTGTAGCCTAATATGACTAGCCTAGGTTTTCTCTCTCAAAAGGGTATTTTTGCGGTTTTACAGTTATATTTCCTAAAGTTTAGAAAAACTTTGGTGGGAGAGTCATACTTCACCACGTATGAGCCGGAATGATACCACGGCCTCACAGAAAACCGGCAGTGAAGCAATGATTGCATTGCTTAAAGGCTGGCAACGCACTTGTGACTCTTTAGTTGCAGGTGCCCATGTGCGGCAGCAGTCATGTACCATCAGGTGACCCGTCTGCTCGTTTGCCCCATATACCATAAAAAAAAAGAAAAAGGATCCACATATCGAAAACATAGTCATTATGCTCATTATAAAAGTTTTAGACTATTAAATTCTGCATTGAATTATGCATCACAAGTAGACACTTCAGTTTATTTATTTGTGTAGATGTACAGATAAGAATGTGGGTTTTCTGACAATATTCGAAAGCGAGGCAGTGTTTGATGCATAATAATAATAACAACTTGACACATCTCACACAAGGCCGTCTGATCCCAAACTAGGCAGAGCCTGTACTATGGTAACCAGACTGCTCATAAACATACATACATATTACTAAAACACATACATATCATACATAAATTACATCCAGACACAAAAAAAATTATCATGCTCGTCACACAATTATGTCCCGGGTGGGAATCGAACCCACGACCTCTGGCTCAGCAGTAAGGGTCACTAACCACTAGACTACCCGACCCCTTCGGGGATACAGTCATGAGTGTTTGTATGTAAATAAAACATGAACGTCTAATCAAATTAAGTACAAAACGTGACTTGTGCATTTATAATACAAGTGTTAAACGCACCTAAAAACATAATTGGTAGCGCTCATCCACAGGTCGAAATTCAACCATTATTCATTACAATATTATATTTTTTTTTGACCTGGTATCTCTATATCTGTCTTATAAATCGATGAAAGCCGGCTGCACGCACGAAAAAGCATGACTCATTGTCACATTCTGCATGAGCCGAGCATGCATAAGCGTTCGTTTTTTGACATTGATTTGATTTCAGTTTATTTCTATAACTAATTGTTAGTGATTATATATCAACAAATTATTTAAATTAAATTTGCAAAAACTGTAAATAATATTTGAAAATTAAAAATTAATGTTTTTAACCAGAGTTTTAGATATTGTGTTTTCCTATGACGTTATCACGTAAAATTATCATCCGTAAACCGACTTTACAGACAACTAATTTTTTTTTTTTATAAATTGAGGGCAAACGACCAGACGGGTCACCTGATGGTAAGTGACTACTGTCACCGTTATATCAATAAAGCCCTGTCGAAAGCAGGAAAAACCGTTTCTTTGTAATGATATTTTTCTTTTATGGTAGAGAGCGAGCATACGAGTCACGTGATGGTAAATGACTACCGCCGATTGGCACCTGCAACTCAAGAGTCACAAGGACCTCCGGTAATCTCACTCACTCGGCGAAACACAACATTGCTTTACGCCGGTTTTCTATAAGGCCGTGGAAATAGAAATATCCATAGTCTCGAGTGATAACTTTGGACTATGGATATTTCAAACATTTCTATTTTCTCTAGGAGCTATAGACATACAGACACACACACACACACGCACACACACGCACACACGTTAAACTAATGACACCCCTCCCTTTAAAGTTTTTATTTCAATGACAGTATAATACGTGACATTCCTACAAATGTCTTAGTTAATCGAACATCATTATAAAATAGCTGAATGTGCGAAAGTTAACCACGTATCTGCTAACTTATTTATATTACACTAGTTTCTTCTGACGGCTTCGCTCGCTTAAAAGTAATTGTTTCATCCCTCGGGAACAGTAGCAGAAAGGGTGGTAGGTAGACTAATTATTAAAAACTCGACCTACGTGAAAGTGTTGCGTCATACAACAGTGCATCTTTTTTTTTCTTTTTTTTTTAGTTAGCCTCGCACGTGTCCCACTGCTGGGCAAAGGCCTCCCCCCTACGCTTCCACTCCTCTCGGTCTTCAGCCACCCTAGGCCACATATTTAAATAAGTGTCAAGATCGTCCCTCCATCTCCTCCTCGGCCTTCCTCGCCGTCGCCGACCACCTCCAGGTATCCACTCCGTGGCTATTTTCGCCCATCGGAATGGCTCCATTCGACAGACGTATCCCGCCCAGCATCACTTTAGTCTGGCGGTCACCACTCCAACATCAGTGATGCCAGTTTTGGACAGTACATCTAGCCACGAATAATCATTGCCTCCTCCTACTAAGTTGTCAGAAACGCAGTATCGCGCACGCAGGTCATTTGGAAGCAGGAGCATAAAAGATATTAAAAAACTATTTACTTACGTAAGTAATTTTTTTCTTAGTAATATTATTTTAAGTAAGGTCTATAGTTACATTCGTTATTATTTATTTTCAAGCCATTTCAAATAAAAGTTTGATGGTTGGTTTGATGGTCTATTTATAACATTATATTTCTTTGGATTCCGCCGCAATTTTGAAGGTATGGCATGTGATCAAAAGTTACAAAGCAATCGGGGCTAGTAGACTAATTTATAACGGGGTTGGTTGACCTAGCTAATAGTAGTCTGAATTTACCTCACATCAAATTATATTCTTTTGACTAAATTTGACAAAAAAAAACAAAAGTTATTGTTTTAGCACCATGTGGGCCACCAAAAGAAAGGCTGATTGAGGAAGTACACCCAAAGATGTCATCGATAGACCATGTCAACATCAAGAGCATTTCATTCTAAAAATTTTCACATTTAATGCAATGATATGCAATTACTTCTTATTCTTTTATCCTATATGTCCATTGATTTTGTACTAATTACTCTATAAGTGTAAGAAACAGTCTCACAACCACTGATATAAACTATGAAAATCACTAACTAACAGTAACTGCCAAGTTACTCGTACCACTATTCGCCCTCAAGTCAACCGTTCTGAACTTATTTCTACCCTTTTAAACCCCACTATTCTTTAATATTTATCAATCGACCAATACCATTGCGTTACCGGTATAACCAGTCAAAATAATGTCTATTAACTTATTTTTATTAAATAGTGAACCGTGTCATTACCTATGTTTGTCCCTATTTTTAATAAAATAAATAAGCGTTTTTGAAGTGGCGACAACATAAGTCAACTTACTCCTATAAAGTCAACCAACCCCAGGCATGGGGCAGATTGACTTAGATTTCAATTTCTTAATCAAGCTTGTACACTACATTATAACTAATAGCGAGCTGTTAGTTTTTCTAAAGCTTAATAGTGTATCTATCAAATGTATTGGTTTTAATAATAATATACACCAAACAAAAATAAAACAACCGTTTAAACAGAAATTTGGTCAACATTCCCCGGTGTCCCTTACGCTATGTTCTTCTCTGTATCCCTGACATGTAGGTATGCAAAATTTCTTAACGATTGGATGAACGGTACTTCAGCCCATAAAATACGAACAAACAAACATTAATTTTTTATATATATATTAGAAGAAGATTATGTACGATTGTGTAAATTATGTATAATAAGTATGTATTTAATAATATATAAGTATGTTTATCAGCAGCCTGGTTACCATGGTCCAGGCTCTGCTTAGTTTGGGATCAGACGTCCGTGTGTGAGATGTATCTGTCAAATTATTATTATTACTTAATGTAGCAAGCATACTTAATCAGAATAATGACACGAACCAGTAAATGGAAGGTAGGACGCCCCCAGCCTGATGGACTGAAAACCTGAAGAAGGTAGCTGGAACGGACTTTAGGCCGAAGGCGGAGAACAGGGTGCTATGGCTCACGGCTCACGTTTGGAGAGGACTATGTCCAGCACTTGTCGACAATTGGAAGTGTTGCCGACGATGCCTTCTTGTATAATTTAAAACGCCTTGTTGATATTGTATTTATTTATTTTTTATTTATTTCTCTTTATTGTACACCTTTAATTAGTAAATAGTGCAAATATAAGTTACAAATGTTAAGGTATAACAATCGGCGGTCTTATCACACACGGCGATTTCTTCCAGACAACCTTTGTACGGATATTGTCAAATATAATTGAGGGTAGTCTGTGGTGTACAATATAAGGTTATGTTAATATACTGTAAACTGAATACTATATATAACCATAAACGTATTACATACATATACCAATATTAATATTACTTACACATACACTAAAATATATATACATATGTATAATAATATAATTAAAAAGTATTTATAATGACAAATAATAATCCTTCACTTGTTTTTTAAATGACTGCAAAGTTTTGGCATGTCGAATTGTTTCAGGCAAGTTGTTCCATAACCTGACCGCTTGCACTGAAAAGGACTTGTCTGTGAACTGAGTGGAATGTCTCGGCATTTTCAGCTTTAAATTCTCTGATGATCTCAGGTCCCTGCAATGTGTGTTGTGTAGGAACTCAAAACGTTCCTTAAGATAAGAGGGAGTGTGAGGATGGAACAGAGTACTGTACAAAAGAGAAAGAATATGAACATTCCGGCGAAAGCGTATAGGTAGCCACTTGAGCTTAGAACGATACTCTGAGACATGATCATATTTGCGTAATCCAAATATGAATCTAATGCAGACGTTTGTGAGCCGCTCAAGTTTGTTCAGCTGGTCTTCGGTGAGATCGAGATAGCTGACATCACCATAGTCAAGGATAGGAAGAAGAAGAGACTGTGCGAGCGCAATTTTCGTGTTGGTAGGAAGGAAATTCCGAAGCCTTCGCAGAGATCCCGCTGTTGCAAATAATTTACGATTGTACTACATTTATTTTACTTGTTTCCATAAAACAATAAATTTAGGTCGCCGGTCTTACGTTTTCTTGTCAAGGTTCTCGAAGCGTCCCTGTTAGTGACGACGAATCACATCGAATCTCATTCGGGCCAATCACGTACGAGTGCTGCATGGCGCGTTTATAAAACTTGGATGCGCGGCAAATATGAATGCATTATAAGCGTTAACAGGAAGAGAGTTAAAAGGATGGGACTACCCGGCAACAGCCAGCTTGCATTGCCTTCCCTTCTTAACTAGCTTTCAATTTCAATACACTTCCAATATTCCATTCTTTAATTCCCAAAGTGCTGTGGTTGACAGCAATAGGCTTGCCCTCTATTACGTGAGTGGGTCCAAATTACCCTACTTTACCTACCCCTCTGAGGATGCAGGCGTGAGTGTATGGATGAAGATTGACATTGACATTGATTGATAGACATTGATAGCTGATTGACAGGGTGCGGCCTGAGTTGTTAATTGGGATTACACCATACACTATAGGAGTTTTATGGTGACGAGTTTTATGATATGACAATATGTTAATTACTTCGATGTGAATGGTAAATAGCTATATGTAAATGAGTCAAAAGTTTAAACGTACGTCGTCATCGACACTCAAATATTAATGAACTGTCATAATATTGACAGATGATCAAGTTCAAGGCGTTTTGACAAGGTCAGGGTACGTCCCGTGTCTGATGCGATCTGTCGCGCAATTAGCGCAAAGTATTGGCTTTTCTTTCATGTTAATGTTATTGTGGCTAAAGTAGCCCACGTTGTGGGTTACTCTCTTTCTCCACTTGTTTCTCTGACAGCAGAGGATACCTCAGTAGAGAAACTCCGTACCTGGTTTCTTTAACACTAATATCTAAATCTTTTTAGGGTTCCGTTCCTCGAAAGGAACCCAGGAATCCGTATGGATTGTTTTCCCTCTGTCTGTTAAGACCCTTTTGCTTAGAAACTCGTGGATGCATCAAGTTGAAGTTAACATCAAACATGTCTGCGATTAAGCTGTAAAATGAAGTTTCTAAGTCAACGCAATCAAAAGATGGGGTCATTTGATTTTAACAAATTTGAACATTTCGTAGGTAAATCAAAATCTATAAGGTACTTCCCATTGGCCTAAAATCTTGAAGCAAGGTCTCAATGCACCCAAAGAAGCAGAGGAACATTAACGGGAGAGGATAAGCACTCTCATCCCGCAGAAGACGTACCAGGCGCCAGAGAGCGCAGAATTATCTCCGACCTCCATGAGCTGGCGTTTGGGTAATGGGTCGGGCTGACCGTTACCCTAGCAGAAGTAAGCCTGAGACGATAGCATGACGTGTTCTACGCGCTTCTCTTATCTGGAAGGGGGTAAGGCATACTCCACGGTGTGGTCGCCTGATCAACAGGCGACCAAAGTCTTCAGGGGTTCTCGGAGGCTTCCTTTATAGGGTATCCTGGGTCCCCCGCAGTACTCTAACTTATCACGGAACACCGTATGGTTTTAGTCGGTTCGAGTCCGACATACCACTTCACCCTTGGCTCCAGTGAGGTGATTACCCGCGGGGGTTTACATGCGATGAAAAAAAACTCACACACACAAAGGAAAATATCCGAAAGTCGTTTCTTTTCTGTTAGATCACATAAAATATTTTTTGTGGTGAAGTACAAATTTACACTTAGGTATGGGAGAGTATTTTTAGAACTGTTAAGTTTGTCTTTCGGATTTCTTTGTCGAAATGGACGTACTATCTACATACAGGTTTGTTTGTGTACGGAACCCTTAGTTGTGATGGCGAGCGAGTTAGTGTCACACTTGTCCGGTTTTTTCATTGATATAATACCATGAAACTTGTCCTACTCAATAAATAATATTAAAATTAGACAAATTAGACCAGTCGGTGAAGATATCGCGTGTGTGAAGTTGTGAGGACATCACATATACTTATAGGTACATAATATACCTATATACCTATTTATAGAGCTGTTAATAATTATGAGGGCCACTCTAATTAGAGTTGTAATTGATGCGAGGTTTTAGCTGAGTATCAAAATAGGACAGCGTGACAGTTAAAATTACTGATTACTTACATGCTAATTTTTACAAAACGATTTGTTTTAACCGACTTCAAAAAAGGAGGAGGTTCTATGTTCCACTGTTTATATTTTTTATGTATGTTCACTATTGTTAACTGATTACTCAAAGACCTGGCCTGGACCGATTTGGAAAATTCTTCTTTTGTTTCAAAGGGTATACTTTCCGGGTGGTACCATGGTCATCAGGTCAGGATCTGATAATGGGATCCTGGAGAAATCGAGGGAACTCTTAAAATTTTATAGGTATACTTGAAACGATTTGGGTTTTTGAGGCGCATTGAAGTCGGTGATACTTTTTTTAAAAGATAATTATTATAAAAAATACTTACAGACGTACTCCCATCTGTTAGGTGTGTAATTCGGGACTTAATCGCGATAATATTTAAAAGGTATAATACTTCTTGGTTACCCGACGTTTCGATCGAATTGCACCGATCGTGGTCTCGAGTGGTCACGAGTGTACTCACGTCTAGGTTGTAAGTGGACACCCACATTTTGCCAACTCCATATAACTTGGTCCCACTTAATATGAGGCAAGCCTACTGCCGTCAATCGGGGACTTTGGGAATTAATGATGGAAAAATTGGGTGTAGGTATATTGAAAGGAAGAGGTAGACAATAATGGAAGACAATAGAAGGACATTGCTTATACAGATGGATTGGGGATATGATGATATTGGTAGAAGACTCTGTTTCCGCATTTAGACTCAAAAGCGGTCCATTATGCGTTCAGAGGCTGGCTAGTTGAGCCAACCTAGCTCCTTCTAGAAGCATAGAAGCCTATTCGGGCGTTCACAGGCGTCTAGGAGTGACCTCACACCCGAGGATACTTGCCCATTGTGTGGCCCCTACCTCGCACTCCAGGATAACAATAGCTGGACCAGGCCAGGGTAGCATACCTGAACACTAACTAGCTATTGCAGGTAAGACTGACTTACAGTTGCATTATTAGTTAATGATGTACCGTTACGGCCGAAAACAATAACATTTAAAAAAAAAACTAGCAACCCGCCCCGGCTTTGCACGGGTAGCAGATACATTTTCAACAATCATCAACATATTTCAACCAATTTACACAAAATCTTAACAAATTATACACCTAAAACTTCCTCATGAATCACTTTGTCTAATACTGAAAACCGCATGAAAATCCGTTGAGTGGTTTTTCAGTTTATCGGGAACAGACAGACAGACAGACGCGGCGGGGAACCTTGTTTTATAATATGTAGTGATTTAAAAATTTCTTAGCTTCAGTTTATCTTACAGACGCTGCCTATTGCTATGTTATGTCGTTTCGACAACTTAAAAGAGCAATAATAAATTCCTTCTTTGTTTAGAGTTAGCTGCGACTCGCGGTTTCACTCGTGTTAGTTTTCTTAAATTTTTTAATTTTCAGCGCAACTTTGTAAATTTTTTCTTTTATAAGAACCTTCTCCTGACAATAACAAACACAAAAAAAAAAATTTGCGAAATCGGTCCAGCCATTCACGCGTGATGCCGTGACCAAGGGAAATAGGGATTCATTTTTATATATATAGATTTTTATTAAGCCTTTTATATCACGGAGACACTACATTATAGATATGGCCAAATGTGGATTGACATATTATGCAATAACGCGACGTTTAAATGAGACGACGAATACGACCATTTTCATGAAACACGGGCACGTTATATAGTGGTCAATTTCTAAGATCTGGCGACGACTTATATTACACCATCCGAATCAATCAAGGACAATAAACGTAATTGAGTGCTATTTTCAAACGCGTATCTATACAAAATATATTTAACAAAGGAACACTCACTGAAATCACTAAAATCTTCACACATGCATGCATACATGCATATTTTTTCAGTTATGATTTTTATCGATAACGGAGTGAATCATTCTAAAATAAAAAATGTGTTCTGTTTAAAATATTTAACTTTTCACATTCCACGTGCTTTTATGAGAAACGGAGGTAATAATACTTAGAAATTCAAACAGTTATATCTTTTAGCCGATATTTTTTGAAGTGAAAACTTCTTTGGGCACGTTGCCCACTTTTGGTATGGGGAAAAAGCACCGAACTCGCGTGACCATCACGCTCAGATACGTATAGACCGACAGTTTTTTTTTAACTCTTTTTGTAACTGCATACTAGAGTCATGCCCTTTCAGTGAATTAAGTAAGTATTCCATTGTGAGATGCGCCCTGTACCTATATAAACACTAACCTCACCATAAACGTAAGGTGAAGTGTATGTATCTTCCTTATTCCTCATGACACCATAAACAATAGCACATTGTACCTATACGTCCTTACTTCTCACAGCGTGTCATGTTAGTTGTACTCAAGGATGCGTGACTATGCAAACTTCAATTGTTTTATAGTGTAATTGGCCTTTCAGTTTCAAAATAAGGTTTCTCGTGACTTCGTCTGCGTGGAATCTCTTCCAACAAACTTCAAGTGTTATTTTCCCGAAATAAAGTAGCGTATGTCCTTCTCCAAGGTCATCTCTATCTCTATACCGAAATTCATCAAAATATTGGTCTCGTGTTCTTGGTTTAGTGGCCTCTCCAGTAACAGGAAATACAGGACATTCGGGTACGCGACCCCGGCCTGTGCGAGCTACTGCAGCCTCAGTCCCGTTCCCCATCCGTCCACCTATCATTTTACGTACTTTTATGAAAAACGGAGGTAAATATACCTGGAAATTCAAACGGTCATAACTTGTAAACGGATAATTTACTTTTTAATTGTAACTGCATTCTAGAGTCTTACCCTTTCAGTGATTTAAGTAAGTGTTTCTTTTTCAAGTACACCCTGTACAGGCTCTGCCTAGTTTGGGATCAGACGGCCGTGTGTGAGGTGTCTCAAGTTATTAATATTATTATTAAAACTTTGATCCCCTGTTTGGCCACATAAAAAAGTAGCCTATGTCCAAATCTAAGGTCTTGTTTATTTCTATACCAAAATTCATTAAAATTGGTTAAGTGATTTAGGCGTGAATACGTTAGACATATTTACTTTCGCTATAGTATTATGTTATGTGTGCTTTCGCATATATAATATTAGTATTGATTATATTCTTTTTTATAAAGAAACCTAAACTAAAATTGCGTTTTACGTTATTCACTCGATTCTTGTAAACGACTCTCAAATATGACATAATGACATCATTCTTTAACACGTTGTAGAAGTGTTAAAATGTCAGTATTTACTTCGTCTTTGTAAACTGCTTCAACGTGACAGCTTAGCGCTTTAACTATTTATAATCAAAGTGTTCAGCGCAGAAGGACAATTACATCGCAATATTCAAAGCGTGAAACTCCTTTAGGTAACTACAGTCAGCAACGCGCGTGGGACGCCCCTGGACTTGGAAGCGTCCATAGTCTACGGTATCGCTTATTTTTAAGCGGGCCGTATGCTTGTTTGCCACTGGCATGGTTTAGAAAGAAAGTTGTAGTCCTAATTTAAAGGTGCTACATAGCTGAGTAAGACTAAAGATAATTTTCTTTTTTTAACCCCCGACGCAAAGAGAGGGGTTAAAATTTGGCAATGGAGTAGATTATAATTATGTATAGGTAAGATACGTCCACTAAGAACGGATTTTGCGACAGGGCCGGATTAAGGAGGTGTAAGGGCTCTGCCCACAAAGTCCTAGGTTTTTTTGCACAAGACACCTGAGATCTGGTAGAGACAGGTAAGAGATATCAACTAAGAACGGATCTTACGATAGGGCCGCATTAAGAACGCTTTTTATGAAAGTCCCTTTTTTCTACTACCTGAAATTTGGCAGGGAGGTAGTTTATGAGTAGGAGATGTCAGCTAAGAACGAATTTTGCGACAGGGCCGGATTAAGGAGATCTAAGAGCTCTCGGAAGTTTATATGAAAGTCCTAAAGTAAATTGTAGATGATACGAAGTTCACCGGGTAATCTAGAGATACATAAAACAAAATGATTAAATTCTTCTGCTAGAATAGAAGTTTCGCTCATTTATAAAACTGAGTTTAGTTTTTTACTTAGTTTTAATATCTTTATTTGTTTTAAATAACTTGAATGTCTATTAATCTATGATAATAATAATTAATGCTTACTTAAATAAATTTAAAATTATACCAAACTGATAGTAACTCAAATAAATAATAGTTAAAAAAAAATCACGCCTTTGTAACTAGCTGAACTAAAAAGTGGAAAATAATTACCTATAAGTTAAAAAAAATATAAAAAAATCATTTTATCGTAAAAATGCGGGGAATGCTAGATGACAATAATTGTTGTAAATATTTTGACAGATATCGGTAAAAGTAAAGTCGTTATTATATAATATTTTAAAAAGCACCCCACGCTTTTTTACCATTCATCCCTCTATTCCTTTTTTAACTTACAGAAAATTCCTTTCTACTTTTTAGTTCAGCTAGATAGTGGGTGAAAATCACGTTCAAAGATTCCCTTACATAGATACATACATACCAAGCTATTAAAAGCGTGTTAAAGAGGAGAGAAAGTATTTATTTTTTTCATTACACTCTTATAAATGAATAATTATTATGAAATCGCTTCTACGCCGATTTTACAGTTTATTTCAACAGTAGGCCAGCGCAGCAGCGTCCAAACGTTTGATTAAAAACTAAATGTAGCCATCCTTAATAATTAATTCCTTTTTGCGAGCCCTAACACCATAATAAGTTGTATTGCCAGTAGACTAGACTTCTCGTATGAGAATCATTGCAGCACGCTTCAACATCAATCGTCGGACTGCGGTGCGCCAGGCATGATCACTGATCAGTATGATAACCTACCTAATGCAAAATGTTTAAACAAACTCTACAGCTTGATTATATTCATATAATATAGGTACATACAGTGTATATTGATATTATTGTAATTATCATCCATACCTAACCTTCACCTTTTTAAATAATAGTAAAAAGATTGACCTCGGCCTTCGCGGTCTCTTCAATCTGTCAAAACGAATATTTTACCATCATACTTAAACACCGACTGTAGAATCATTAAAATAGTTTATTTATTGCGATTTGGAAAGGCGCTCACCTTGCTGATATTAATCGTTCACATGTCATATTGTATTAGGCAAAGTTCAATGATGTTTATTTCGTAAATTCGTATCCCCAACCTTGGTGTAAGTACCGGCAATTATGTTCGACTTAAGACATGTTAATTAAAGATGTCGGCCACGCATTTTCAAGTGGTGAAGGGACCTGCAGTGTTGCTAACACCGGACGGTAACACCACCACACAGCGGACGGTCAAAACTAAAACTTGAATCTTGAACTTGGTCGGATAGCCGTGGGCGCATGCTACATTACCCAGTTCAGTGGGTAATCCTTAGAGTAAGATGGCATGCGATCACTTATGCGTTTTTAAATCTAGTTTTTATTATGCATTTTGCTGACTTCAGATAGAATAAAATTTAACGTACTTTAATACATTGTATATAATTCACATTCTGCTTTGTTGTGTTCGCGGTGAATTACTCTAAACATAACATCTCTACACATCATCATATCCATCATGTTCCATTGTGTTTTGCTCTCATAAATAAGTAGGTAGGTATGGGAATATCCGTACCATAAAGTGTGTTGAAAATGATTCTGTTTTTAAGTTACTATCTACTAAAAACATTCGACAAAAATAGCATTAAAACATATTTTCAATGGCGCTAAAAGTATACTACAAATTACCAAAAAATCTTTTTAACAAAAAATTAAATCGACGAAATAACTAAAAAGCAATAAATAAATAAACCTCTTAAGTCTTGAGCTTATTTACATAAACAATCAAATTTTATATAAACTTATTTTGGGTCTTACTTATTTTGGTTGTTATATAAAATTTGATAGTTTATGTAAATAAGCTAAAGACTTAAGAGGGTTATTTATTTTTTGCTTTTTAGATATTTCGTCGGTTTAATTTTTTGTTAAAAAGATTTTTATTTGATGATTTTTTTTCATCATCAGCTCAGCTACATGATATGATGATTTCTGAAAATACCTGATAAAGTAATGAAAAGTAAACAGAAACACTATTCGTTCCTCCAACTTTCGAGGGTTTCTCTCAATTTTATCAGGATCCCATCATCAGATCCTGATTTCCTTGACATGGGACCACCCTTGAGGTATACCCTATCTAACAAAAAAAGAATAATCAAAATCGGTTCATAGATAACGGAGAGAGGGCTGAACAAACATAAAAATAAAAATTAAAAAATATATATACGGCCGAATTGAGAACCTCCTTATTTTTTTCGTCCGTTAAAAAAAGATATGATTATGCCAGAATAAAAGAATTTAAAAAGCATTTTTTGTTATATTTTCAAGACCCAGCTGATTGCATAAAATGTTTAAATATTGTTTGATAGATTACATTGCTGTTTTTGGCCGTATGCAGTATTTACTAAAACAAAATTGTAAAATTTTCTATTGTACTTATTGTGATATTACTTTTAAGCAAAGAACAGTAAAAAAAATGAACTTTGCGGCAGAAAGTTCCTATGATTTTCGACTCAGAATTATGGTCTGAATACACTATTTCAGGATTCGGTACGGTGTCGCTTGCAATCTGTATATATTTTAAATTTGTCTTTTCAAGAACAAGAAATACGAATTCGCTTATTTTTGAAGTGTAACGCCGATATTCTGTTAAAACGGGGTAAAAAACTAAAAGCGGGAAAGCGGTGTATCTGTTAAAACTGAAATGACTGTATGTTCTGTAAAAGTGATTTAGTTCCTGAGGTCAGCTAAGAGATGGCGCTACTGTCGATACAACAAATCCTGAATTGCGCTTTAAGTTTCGCCACTACCTACAGTATAAGTATTTTGTAGAATTTTATTAAATTTGTTCTGTCTGTTAGAATTGGGGTTTTATTTATAAAGTGTGCCCCTGCGAACAGACCCTCGTTACTAAAACGAAGTCTAAAGTCTCTACAATGACGTTCCTCAAGATGCCAGACGCGGTTCAGATTTTAAACACTTTTACGTGGGAGAGCCATGCTTCGGCACGTATGGGCCGGCTCGACTCCGCTCGATACCACGGCCTCACAGAAAATCGGCAGTAAAACAATGCTTGCATTGCTTTTCGCCGCGTGAGTGAGGTTACCGGAGGCCCTAACCCTTCCTTCTCCCCTATTCCTGTCCTTCCCCCCTCTCCTCCCCTCTAATCCTCCTCTCCCGTCTTCCCGCTCTTCCCCCCTCTCCCCCTCTTACCCTAGTCCCACCTTAAAGGGTGGCAACGCACTTGTGACTCTTAAGTTGCAGGTGTCCATGGGCGGCGGTAGTCATTTACCATCAGGTGACCCGTCTGCTCGTTTGCCCCCCATACCATAAAAAAAAACTTGAGTATTTATTTATTTACTTAAGGTCTTCTACCAACAATTGTGACAGTGAAGTGCGATAAATTAACATACAATGTTTTTCTTTTTTTGTGCTACTGCATAACCAATTATAGATAAACAAGTTTTTTCTTTCGCAAGAAACATAATTAAAAATACAAATATGTAAATAAACTTGGCAAACAGTAAATAACCTGTGATTAGTAGAAGTAGAAAAAACAATAAAACGTGATCATATTTACGCATTTATTATCACCTACTGACCTACTATACACCTACCCTTTTTTATAGTACTTAAATTATAGTTGCGCTAACACATTTTTCCGTCTAGCTTTGACTACCTCGATCTGCCGAGCCTTTGAAGTGTAACAGAAAATGCTGACCGCGAGTTGATTTATTTTATTACGCCATCTGTGGATTCTGTGCGATACTACAATACCATATTCTTTATTGTACACCATAGAAAAAGTTACAACATAAAAGAGAAACATTGGATACGGCGGTCTTATCGCTAGTTGCGATTTCTTCCAGACTACCTTAAGATGGACGAATGCGATGGATTAGTGCATAGGGCAGTTTGCAGCTGTACAAACTCAGTTCAGTAGCTTATTAAACTATACGAATGTAAGCGAAAATAGATACATAATAATCATATATACCTTAAATACATTTTATAGGTAAATAGCTATAAACACATATATACTAATAATAAATAAATATTCTGGTGACGAGACCTTCCGCGTCGCTTGCAATCTGCTTCTATTGGAATGAAAACTCCTTGATAAAACTAGGATCTATGTTTTGAAACAGGCAACTAGCTTCACGACCGACTTATACTAACTGACTACTTGAAATAAATACTTTCATTTTTATCCAAAAAGTACATTTGTAAGTTTTTTTTTATGGTATAGTACTTACTAGTACTATTATGTATTCTGTGGTATAGGGGCAAACGAGCAGACGGGTCACCTGATGGTAAATGTCTACCGCAGCAACTGGGCACCTGCAACTCAAAAGTCACAAGTGCGTTGCCGACCTTTAAGGTCCCAAGTAGGCGAAGGGGGGAAGGGGGAAGAGGGGGAGAGGGGAGAAGGGTTAGGGCCTCCGGTAACCTCACTCACTCAGCGAAAAGCAATGCAAGCATTGCTTCACTGTCGGTTTTCTGTGAGGCCGTGGTATCACTCCGGTCGAGCCGGCCCATGCGTGCCAGTAATTATTTGTAAGCAATTATTCCCATTATTGTCCGTTATTTTGTAGCAAAGTTGATTAAACATAGTACTGTTTTTTCATTTATCTGCTTGATTCTAATTAATATGGTGCAAAATCTCATCATTTTGCCTTGATCATCATTGGTCCACCAATTTATCAGCTCAGTATAAATCCTTTACTACAGGTTGCAAATTAATGCATTTGACATATACCTTGACATTGACCGTAACCTGTATTGACCCGAATGAGCTAATATATAAATTTAGGTCTGAATATAAAAATAATGAGCCATATGAATTGGCTAAATTCCCTCGGTTCCAAAGAATCAATTAAATATTTATTATACGCAAAAAAACTTACAAAAAACCTCTTTCTGTTTAGACTTATCACAATAGAAAAGTCATTAGTTTCATTTGTATTTGGGTAGGTAGATATTTTTTTTGTGCGATACGGTGAATGACGTACGGCACCGTCAAAGCATCTAATTGCATAAATGTTGTTTAATTGATTATATTGCAGTTTTTTGGCCGTATGAGGTATTTATTATTTTTTACGAATTTTCCGGCAGAAAATTCCAATGATTTTCGACTCTTATGATGGTCTGAATACACTATTTCAATATTCGGCACAATGTTTCTTACACTCTGTATATGGCAAAAGGAACTTCTTTCCAGCCGGGTGTCCTAAAGACACCTCATGCGTTTTTTTTCATAACTTACAATTTTTTTTTGTTTATTTTCTCTAAAATAGTTATTGAAAAAGGAAACCCACCACACTTCCTCAGTTTATAAATTCCAACGATGAGCAGCAAAATGATGAGGAGAAAGCTAACAGAACCGCCACACCAAAGATCTACTTACTAAGCTTGGTAAGTAATACAGGTATCTCCACACCCTTAATGCCCAATGTTCTACTGCCAATTAGCGCCACTTCGACACGTGTTTCGCCTCTACACGATTCATCACTATAAAGATGCCTCGTAAACCTATATCTGGCCCGCGGTCGCTCTTCATGAAGATTTTGTCAATTAAATTATCCCTGGGGAAAAGTACCTTTTTCTTCTCTCGTCTTTTTCTGGATAATCCTTGGATAACGTGTGTGCAGGATTTCATGATCAGATAGATAGATAGATTTTATAATAATAACTTGACACATCTTACACACACCCGTCTGATTCCAAACTAGGCAGAGCCTGTACTATGGTAACCAGACTGCTGATTAAATATATGTACTTATTTATTTTTAACAGACACCGAACCGCATGGAAATCCGTTCAGTAGTTTTTGAGTTTATAGCGGACAGACAGACTGACGCGGCGGGGGACTTTGTTTTATAATATGTAGTGATAATACGTATTTTAGGTGGTGCCCGCCACTTCATCTGCTTAGAAAAAAAACTATCATGAATTGAATTTATTGGTCGCCTATCACCTATTTGTTCTTCTTCAAGGTTTTGCGACAAACGAAAGAGACAGAGAAAGAAAATTGTTTTTTTTTTTTGTCTAAAAATGCTTCGTCTGGTATGGGAGCACATTTAGAAAGAAAGAAAGAATCATATTTATTTTGCACTCATACACAGGTACAAGAAATTAAAAGAGGAGTGTTACAACAAATATAAAAAAAGGCACCTCTGTATGAGCCAAAAATGGTTGTTAGCTTAGCGTTGTGCTACCTCATTTTTTCAATTTCTAAACAACATACATATTATGGAATTGTCATGGCAATTTTAATGATTTTGTTTTTTATTTTTTTCATTCCAGCACCGTCCTTGGTATTATATACCAGTAGTTTCATTAATGTCAGTCTTCTTACGAAATATTAGCTTTATCGGCCAATTTGTCAGTTTAATTTTTTTTTCTCTCACTTGCCGTGATTTATACGATACGACGCTAAAATGTGACCACACCTTTCTCTAACATTCTGTAAATTCATTAAGATTGGTTTAGTGGTTTAGGCATGAAAGCGTAACAGATAGACAGAGTTACTTTGTATATGTATCACTTGGCTGTTGTCATCATTGGGGTGTACTAACTGAGGGTTTCGGAACTCAGATTTCTGACACCTAATTCAATTAATTATACCCTTTTACAGAGAAACAGGCTGTACCAGCCGGCCTTCAGACCAGGTGGGAGCATTGACATTACACCCGATAACATTGAGTAGTTACAAAACCACGGTCATTTTAGAATTGCATCAGTGTATTAAAATATATATGTATATGTGAAAATAATCTGATCTTGCAACACTGCCGTTCTAATATTGTGCACGACTTTATTTAGTGCAACGTGTTCTTACGTTTTTTAGGGTTCCGTTTTTAAAAATTAAAAAATATACCATTATATGATCACTTTGTTGTATGTCTGTCTGACATGACCCTTTTTTCTCAGGAACGCGTGCCGGTATTTAGTTGAAATTAACATCAAATACTTATTAAGCTTCGTAGTCAACGCAATCAAAAGATATGGCCATTGAAGCATTTTATTTTATGCAAAATGAAGGTAAGCTGTTGGCTACAGGACTTAAGCTATGAGGATATGAAAAACATACTATCTGTACAGGTATCTATAACCCATACAACTACAGTATCATATAAAGTATGTATACATAAACACACACACACACGCGCGCGCGCACACATCCACACACACACAAAAGCAAACACACCAATACTAATCATACTAACACTACTTACTATGAGCGAATAATATGTAAAACCTAAAATTGTTTACCGCAACCATAAGTGTATGTGTACTCGTACATAATCTAATTTTTGAAATGTAAACTTGTCCTAGGGGTGGGGACCTTCTGTCCTGAAATACAGACTCTCCGTCTAGATTAGGCACCAGTCTCCCACAGTACTTACATCTAAATTAGACAAACTTATTTAACACCAATACCAAAGGTAATGTACTTCTACTGTATTGTGGTGAGAAAAATAAATCATTATTATTTCGCAGGTAAATCAAAACCTATAGGGTACTTCCCATTGACCTAGAATCATGTAATTTGACGAGAGGAAAGGTGTTACAGAATAAGTAAAGAAAAAAGTCTGAAAATCGTTAATTTGTAACTATATCACGTAATAAATGTTTTTTTGCGATTACAATCTTATATTTTGCGCTTGGAAATTTGACATTGGGTATATAGATGTATGGGAGATTTTTTTAAAACGGAAGAAAAACGAACATAAACCTTCGACAATCGATTCCTGAGCTGGACGGGCCATCTACATCCAAGTCAGTCGGGAACCCTCGGCGCTCGTCAGACTCGCACTTGTCCAGTTTTTTTTATTATTTATACAAATGGTTAGTTTCTATAAGGTGATCATTTAGCGTTACTGATTTGATGTCAGAAATATGGTTTCTATTATTACTTGTAAATATTTTATAAGAATGTAGCTACAGTATTCATACGTCTATTTTCGTTTCGTTTCATTAGATACTCACTCACTCAACTCACTACGTAAAAGATTCAAATGTAAATGTATTTAAAATTAAATTTAAAAAGTTACTACTTGAAAAATGTTATTACAGTCTCAGATTTTTTGTCGGATAAATGATAATAGGATACTAATATATTATTTTTGAACCATTATTATACATACTATTTATATCGTAACACTTTTATTATCATTAGGTACTATTTGCCATTTAAGCTTTTGACCATAGATTATTTATAATCGGTAGTAGTTTTTTGTTGAAATTATTAATTACCCAACATTGTTTTTGTGACATTCTTATGCATCACTTTTATTAATTATTATTTATGTTGTTTATATTATAAATGATATTTATTAGTACTTAGAGTCATATTACAGTTCTACGAGGCAGAACTTTTTGTTTCTCACGAATTTGCACACCTAATATAGGTTATAACCACAGTATAAATTTACTGTGTTATAACCCAGAGCTCATAAATTTATTATTATCGTTTCACATCTTTTTGTACGTGTGTAATGCAAATAAAATATTTGATTTAGTTACTGCTGCAAAATTCGTGCAAAATATCTACTTGCCTTTTGGAGTCATTCACATGAGAAGATACTGATGATAGCACTATTAACAATATTAACTTAAATATTAGTAGTGCTCATTAAGTGGACTGTGATGTGCTTTTTAAGTACAATGAAGATCTTTAAACCTAATTGGCAGTTCTCTCAAATTAAGTTTTTTTATAAGATTTATAATATTTTCTTAATTGGCAAACATTAGACATAAATGATTTGATGTACTTAAGTGTTCTATTCAAACGTCCATTACTTACAAGATCTATACTAATATTATAAAGCTGAAGAGTTTGTTTGTTTGGTTAAACGCGGTAATATCAGGAACTACACAGACGTTATTTTAGTTTTAGGTAGCCAACCAATAGGAGCGGAGCTTCAATGAAAAATGTTGTAAATTATTTCTCTCTCTTACGTGAAGCAGATGCAGTTGCGCGGGTTAGCTAGCAGTTAAAAAAAGAGCAACCCGTGTAAAAAAAAGCACTTAATTATAGTATTTAGAGCTGAATATAATATAATATTCTGACTTCAGTCGTGTTAAACTAGTTTTTCATCCCTTGGGAACTGTTTTCTTGATGAAAGGTAAGAGATGAGAAGTGTCGAGCTGCCGCTTAGCTAGTTCTTTATAAACAGAACTGCACCCCATGACCCTAGCGTCTCGACCCCAAACGCCTGATTAAATAATAATAATAACTAGATGTTAGATTTTTCTGAGCAGCCTTCGTCATGCAATACCTCGAACAACGCACGTCACATCGAGCGCCTGTGTATAGACCTAATAAGTATACTGCTACTGCTATAAAAATAACTAAGGACCCCTAAAAATGTGTTTTGTATAAAAACACATTTTTAGGGTTCCTCAGGATCACGGGTGGGGGGGTGTTGAATGCGAAGTATGAAGTTTTGTCGGTAAATAATACTGAGATATTTCTTTCTAAAATGTATCGCTAGAGTAACGTAGAACTGCCCCTAAAAAATATTTACCCTGTATAGTAGCTTATGTGTTAATCCAAGTGTCCAGCTATCTACATACCAAGTTTCATAGCAATCGGTTCAGGAGTTTTTGGGTGACAGAGCAACAAACATCCATACGTCCACAGGTTTATTCTTTAGCCTTGTTGGTTATAGCTTCCGTTATTTATTTAGAAGTTTCATTTTTTTTTTATTTGCGGGGCAGATTCTCAAGTTAACCCGTAATTATTATTTTCTTTTCTGTTTACTGTGACCACGCATAACTTTTAAATTTCAATTATTCTTTTTTATTGGATTATCTAGGTATTAACATTAGTGCAGGAGTTTAGTAGAGTTTTTAAATTACTTTTTTTTCGCTTTTAATCGATTAATTTTTTTGTTAAGAAGTTTCTTTACTATAAATTAACATTTTATCAAATATAAAAAGATATATATAGTTATTTAAAAAAGAAATAAGGAGTGTTTTTGAATGTATTTATTACATATTTCTGTTTAAAAATCAAAAAGATTTTTATGTTTTTTGAGGTTATAAAAGTTCTGTGTTTTGCATTTGTTGTGTAAAATCAGAAAAAGTAGGTAATAAAAATTGATTTAAAGATAAAAATAAAATGATAAATATAAAAAAAAATATTTTAAGTTAAAAATACCTTACAAAGGAAACATTTTTAACGCTAAAGGGTAGTAGATATACATTTTTAAAGTTTAAATAAATTAAATTTAAATAGAAAACGTCCCGTTTTCTATTTAAATTTTGACGAAATTCTTTGTGTATCGTTATCCATTCAAATTAATTAAACTTCGAGAAGACTAATCATTTTTAATATTTAAAATAGGCAATATAATTAAATAATATAATTAAAAAAAATGTTTCTTTTCTTAATTATTACAAAATGCAAGAAACACATTTTTCAAGCCAAGTCTTTTTAACTTATATCTAAAACTGAGTAAGAAAAAAATTGGTAGGAAATACATAACATTTATGTCACATCTGTGGAATAGAACACGAAAAAAAAATAAACAGAAATTATTATACAACTTACCAAATCCTTTAAAAATGTATTACTCACAACAAATAATAATTCACTGAATATTGTTTATTGCACTGATACAATATAACTGTCTTGGTCACGTAGTTGCGTAGTACGCTTGCAGCGCTCTGCGTCCGACTGAAAGAAGAGCACGTCGCACGCGCCAAAATATTTATGATCATTTCATCATTTGCATTTATAAACGATCCGTTCGTGCACATATATGTATTAAAAAAATACATATATACATGAATGGCGCGAAAGTAGGTACCAGACATCAATTCGTCCATTGACATCGCGTAAACATAAACAACTAGGACCTGATGCCCCTTTTTTGTGTGGAAATCCCCACGGGTCATCACCTCACCGGGGTCAAACGGCGAGGTGGTACGTCGGACTCGAACCGACTAAAACCACACTGTCCCCGGGTCTTATAGCCGGCGCCTCAGGTGTACCCTAGAAAGGAAATCCCTGTGAACCCCGGCAGACTTGGCCGCCTTTTAAACCAGGCGACCCCACTATGAGGTACAGATGGACGAAGTCAGGACTGACTTCGTTTGTATAGAATAAGTACTTTGGGTAGTCTTTCTTTGTCCAAGCTTTCATGAATCTCTTTATTATAAAAATAGTGTAAATAATTAAAATGAATAATTAATAACTTACATCTAAAAGCTAAATCTTTAACAGGTTTCATACTTTCGCATTTATAATATTAGTATGTGTATACATACCTATTATCAGTATTAGGAGAGTCAGTTAAAAGCTAGGTGCATGTTCCAATACGTAGATCCTGTGGAGAAGAACAGGCAAGACATTCCAAGGACACTCTTTTCAACATGTTTATTTTTACAATTTTCTGGTAACATTACTAAAGTGAATGTTAAATGTGAGGACGATGTTACATAATCTTCAATCATATTGATAGTCCTGAAAATTACTACATATTACTAAGTAATAGTAACATAACAATTGATGACCATGAGATGAGCCCCGACTGACGGCACCCGTTCACGAGCATCACGCACGCGACCCACGCGGCGCACGTGAAGGGCATCGAATGACCCAAAACATACGCCACCATTAGCAGGAATTTCAGGCGAACATGGCATATTCCTAAGTGCCAGGCAATCTGGGAAATTCACTAAATAAGTGACTACACACCATTCTGAAAATAACGCGGCAAAATACAATAATTAAAATAATGTTTATCTTTAAAAGTTTGTTACCTGGGCTACCTGGTTATTTTTTATGAAATCTCGTTTCTTCAGGACGAATATCTCTAATCTCTATCTCTAAATAAATGTAAAAGCAAAATCTTATCCAAATACAAAATTTGATCCAAATCTTTAGATCGATATGGGCTTTAAACATTGTAAATGCGAGATCTTTTGACAATCTCTTTAACTGACATGAATGATAAGGATAAAGGAGTCTGCGAATTATACCGTATGACAACATAAATCTAAATAAGCTACCTTATTTAGATTTCTATGCGTATGGCCGTGCTATGAACGCATCAGGCACGGACAGCAATTCAATTAAATTCAGCAATTAACACGGCGTTTTGTGTCCGTATGATGCCGTTTGTGTGCGGTATGTAAATGCAACATGCCACAACACTGATAGGAATCCATTTCATAACGTGCAGCACCGGTTCATTCTCGCATACTTACCAAAGTTGCGTAGATGACTTGAAGGGCTACTAAGATTTTTTAAATAATAAAATAGGTATGGCTATGTTTTAAAAGACAACTCCCGCACTTCGAATATTCCTGTGTCGCGTTCAGAAACATATAAATAACGGACAAAAAGAACACCCAGACTCGGGACAACTGTTTGTGGATTACTCAATTTTTTGTCCCGTGTGGAATTTGAAGCGAGGTGACCGCTAAACCATTGCGCCATCCGTGCAGTCAGTCCGTGTAGTTTTAGAAAATTAACTGTTAGACAACTGGCAATGATTGCCATAATTTTGAATGAGGAAGGACAAGGAAATAGAAAAAAAAACACGCCGCTACTGGACTCAGAATTCTTTAAAAGAACGAAAATCCGAAGGAGAATATTGGACACTATTCAAGTATTTTCAGTATTACTGAATGTCTACATTATAATATAATTTTGCAAAAAGAAATTAAAATGACATTGTTTAGAAGAAACGCCATGTTTTGATAATGTCTGTCATATAAACGAAAGCTTGCTGTTGTTAACGATAAGTAAAACAATTGAATTTAATGTATTTTAAATCAAACTTTTAATCGTCTTCGCTCGTCAGCTTAACAAACTCCAAAGTTTTTCTTTTGACAAAGAACGAAGCAACAACCGACATTGTATTTTTTTTTTAATTTATTCAGAAATAAAAATATAATTGTGTTTGAATACATAACAATTAAGGCTTGTCATAATTTTAAATATTAAACACTATGTTTACCCAAAATTTAATTGCATATATGTATTTGAATTGATAAATTCATTGATGAAATATTAATTATTTTCCAATAGGAAGGCTTTTAATTAAGTTTATAAGTTTTCGTTTAAATAAGGAAGTTCTGTAAATAACGCTTTTTACGTCTTCCGGTAAACAATTATTAAGTTTAATGAATTGATATTGAACACAGTGCCGAGCTATATTCAATCTAGGGCTCATTGTATGTTTTAGATGTTTCTTCCGCGTACTCTCTCTAACTAACCTTTCTTCGTGGGTTTCAATTTCGTGTATTTATTTGAATAAGTAACACAATGTTGTTAAAATATACAAACAAGGCACAGTTAACACTCCAAGACTTTGAAATGTTCTCGACATGATTCTATTTGGAGAATGGGGACTATAGTTCTTATTGCTCTCTTTTGTAATATGAACGCCCTCTCTATATTGTATCCGTAACTATTGCCCCACAGTTGTATACTATATCTCAACCTTGACTCTACCAGCGCATGGTAAACGGATTTCAGGATATCATTTCCTACTTCTTCTCGAAGGCTCCTAATTGCATATCACGCTGAAGAGATTGAGGCGTCGATAAATTTTATTTCTTCTTTCCAATTCAACAATGCATCAATATGAACCCCTAAGAATTTGACAGAATTCACGAGTTTTAATTTCTCTCCATTTATCGTAACATCTAATGTATCGGTTCGTCAGGCTGTCGATTTAAATAAGATTATGTTTGTTTTTTGTGTTAACTATAAGTTTGTAAGCTACAAACCAATCTTGAAAAGTTCCCAGTGCTTCACTTATTTTTAAATTTAAAGTATTTAGATTACTTGCACTTATTACAGCGTTTGTGTCATTTGCAAACACCACGAGTTTAACATCCGGTTTTTTACACTTATGTAGTTTAGCAAGTCTTTTGTGAAAAGAATAAATAAAATAGACCCTAATATGGAACCTTGCGATACGCCCTTTGTGACATTTAAAAGTTGCGATTGGTATACTTGTTGACAATTTCTTATATCTACTTCCTTAATTTCTACATACATCGTTCTATTTTTTAAATATAATTTAAATAACTGTAACACCTTGCCCCTTATTCCATAATATTCCATTTTTATGAGAAGTAGTTCATAATCCACTGTGTCAAAGGCGGAACTCAAGTCCAGAAAAATGCAACTACCTTAAATTTATTGTTGATATTTTTATAATGTACTTTTGCTTTTTTCTTATTTAATGTTTTTTTGCATCATCTCTTGCCATCTTTGTTTACAAACTACAGCTGTAACAAAATCAGTCGTTCGTAGGACTGCACGTCAACATAACTTACGTATCGCACACCTAGATCTAAGATAGAAGTTAATTCAAAAATTTTAATATTTGAGTTATGCCCACCATCGAGTTCCTTATTTCAATACCTACCGACCAATAAACAGACGCTAGTCGCTAATTTCACAAACACGAGCTCAATTAAAAAAAAAAAAACAAATATACAATAGCAAAAGCAATAGTGAAATAACTACAAAAATCCAATTTTCAGCCTCAAAACATGATTAAAACACAAGATTCCTACAATATCTTTCTTCTAGCAGCATATATAACCTAAATCTGTGCAGAAAACTCCAGCAGTGAACAGGGACACAGTAATTAGTTTTTTTTGTTAATACCTGTTTAGATCTAGGGGTGCGACTGTGCGATATAATAATAATAACAATTTTTATTACAGGCAAGCCTATATACCGTTAGTAACAATTCACTTAGTGCTAGTGTTAGTAAACATACTGAGTTCGAATTTGAAATTTCATCCAATGTCACAGCATTGGAGACTCCCATTTGTTTGAAAAAAATCTCAAGACACCGTTGGCACTGCCGCGGCAAATCTTATTTCTTTCGGCGAACATTGTCGACGCGCTACACCTCCACGGCAGTCCCAACAATATCCTGAGTGTGTTATGATACTGGACACGTCGATCGCTGTATACTCATCCACTATATCTGGTCCACAGACTGAACGTGTAAAAAGATTGACAGAAGGCCTTAAATAAAGTGATTTTTTATTGCCTCTGCACATTGCGTAAATCTGCGGGCAAGCATATTACAGCGTACAGATGGCGACCTACGTTCCCTGTCGATGTCCATAATTATTATCTTTTAAATCTTCGGTAATCCAATGGCCCACGTACTTAAAGCTTGGAAGAGGTATTCCACCCAGTGATACTTCTGGTAAAGTTTGGTACATTTTACTGCCCACTGCCTTAAAAACCATAAGCTGGCTTTTGTGGCTGGCTTGTGGCCCTTGGGCCACCGCATAGGCTTCACATACTGACAGCAGCCGCCTCATAGATATCGATACTAATGCCGAATATGCGATTCAAACAATTTTGGTCTGTCTGTCTTTCTGTCTGTCTGTTTGTATGTTCACGATAAACTCAAAATTTACTGAAGGGATATGCTTGAAACTTAGTATGATAATAGTTTGAGTGCCTGAGCAGGTTATAGGGTACTTTTTATCCCGGGTTAAACTTTGGTTCCCACAGGAAAATCAATGAAAGCTGTAATAACATTTTAATGTAAGTAGAATGTATAGCCCTATTTCTAATCACATTTCAGCGAGCGTTTAGCTTATCTGGTATAGTGTGCGCTTTCTACTCAGTGCGTGCGAGATCGAATCCCTATGACACTCTTTTCTTTTTAGCTTATCTGGTATAGTGTACGCTTTCCACTCAGTGCGTGCGAGATCGAATCACTATGACACTCTTTTCTTTTTTGCACTTTTTTAGCTTATCTGGTATAGTGTACGCTTTCCACTCAGTGCGTGCGAGATCGAATCCCTATGACACTCTTTTCTTTTTAGCTTATCTGGTATAGTGTACGCTTTCCACTCAGTGCGTGCGAGATCGAATCCCTATGACACTCTTTTCTTTTTTGCACTTTTTTAGCTTATCTGGTATAGTGTACGCTTTCCACTCAGTGCGTGCGAGATCGAATCCCTATGACACTCTTTTCTTTTTTGCACTTTTTTAGCTTATCTGGTATAGTGTACGCTTTCCACTCAGTGCGTGCGAGATCGAATCCCTATGACACTCTTTTCTTTTTTGCACTTTTTTAGCTTATCTGGTATAGTGTACGCTTTCCACTCAGTGCGTGCGAGATCGAATCCCTATGACACTCTTTTCTTTTTTGCACTTTTTTAGCTTATCTGGTATAGTGTACGCTTTCCACTCAGTGCGTGCGAGATCGAATCCCTATGACACTCTTTTCTTTTTCGTACTTTTTTTTATATTTAAAATAACTTACTTTTTTAAATTAGGTATCGTTTTTAACCGACGAAAAAAAGGAGGTTCTCAATTCGACCGTATATATACATATTTCTTTTTTTTATGTATGGTCAGCCCTCTCCGTTATTTATGAACCGATTTTGATTTTTCTTTTTTTGTTACATAGGGTAGGTATAGCTCAAGGGTTTCATGTCAAGGCAGTCATAATCTGATGAGGGAATTCTGATAAAATTGAGAGAAACCCTCGAAAAATGTAGAAACGAATAGTGTTTCTGTTTACTTTTCATTACTTTGAGCTGCTGAGCTGATGATACAAAAAAAAAACATAAGATAAAAATCTTTTTAACAAAAAATTAAACCGACGAGTTAAACAAAAAGCAAAAAATAAATAAACCTTTAATCCTTAAGTATTGACCTTTTTTTACATACCTAAACTAACAAGTTTCATACAAACTTATTTTGAGTCGGCACCAAATAATAAAAGGATTAATTACCTACGTTGATCCTACGCAGGTACATATAAAATTTTGATAATTTATAATTAATCAGTTTGTTGTTTGGCATCGACTAAAAAACTGTGTTCAAGAAATATTATTAGTTACATTAGGTTTTACCTGCAGATAGTCAAGTCTGTTTGAAGGATCTCGAATGTCGACGACTGACCTGTTGGTCTAGTGGTTAGTGACCCTGACCGCTATGCTTATAGGTCGTGGGTTCGATTCCCGATGATAGAAACAACAGACACAAAGAACACTGAGTCTGGGTGTTCTTTGTGTCTGTTGTTTCTATGTTTGTAAAGTCCCTCGCGACACAGGAGTAATTCCTAATGCGGAAGTTGTCTATCAAAAAAAAAAAAAAGTATATTTCCAATTGTAGGATATCATAGAGGAATGTGCCTTTCTGTGGTGATTGTTGAAACAGCAGGAGTTTTTTTTTCGTTATGTGGTGATCCCAGAGTAATCGGTAGCTGGTTCTTGACTATGCCAACGAGCTATTTTGCCTCTCGCAGCCATTAAATTCATAAATATGTTTCAGGGCATTAATAATAATAATAACTTCACACACCTCACACACGGCCGTCTGATCCTAAACTAGGCAAAGCCTGTACTATGGTAACCAGACTGCTGATGAACATACTTATATATTTCTAAATATATACATATTATAGATAAATTACAACCAAACAAAGAATGATTTGTCCTGGGTGGAAATCGAACTCACGACCTCTGGCTCAGCAGTCAGGGTCACTAACCACTATACCTACAGGCCTGTGACCACGGCCAGTGCAACCTGGTGGAAACGTTAGGCAAAGCAAAGGTATGTAATACCTTTTAAATATGTAATCGCGTTGATTCCCGTCAACATAATTATATTAGAATAGAATAGAATTTTCTAATCTACGACTTAGTTGTTAGTTTAACTTAACACTTTGTTAGTATTACAGTATTTTACTATATTAAATGCATGGAAGACACTATCTCCAAATAAATTACATCTAAGCTAAAATATTGACAGGTAACCGGAGAAGTTTTTTTTAAATTTTCAGACCATTTATTTTCCGTTCGGTTACAGTAGTGTGAAATCTTATGTTACACCAAAGAAAGCTCAGAAAAAAACATTTATTTGTTGCGGGGCTGGACCTTAGTATTGACTGGCAGTAATCTGTTAGGTATACCGCGGGGGCCCATAGTTTCTAGGAAGCGGCACTGACTGACTGACTACAGCAAGAGTCTCCAATTGGTAGGACGAATCGAGACGGTAGGTCGTCACAGCTGTTTTAAGACGATTTTTAACCGACTTTAAAAAAGGAGGAGGTTCTCAATTCGACTGTATAATTTTTTTTTATGTTTGTTACCTCAGAACTTTCGACTGGCTAAACCGATTTTGATGATTCTTTTATTATTTGAAAGCTGGTACTTCCCGTGTGGTCCCATTTCAATTTGGTCCAGTTCTGAAAATGGCATCCATGAGAAAACCTTATATATATATAAGTATATATATATATATATATATAAGTCTTTTATGGAATAGTTTTTTTTGTTGAAGTCGGTTTTTTTTAAAGAATTATCTGCGAGGAGAACATCTCGCGCAAGGAGGAGGTGACGGGGTGGATTCGGTAGAAAAACTTCCAGGCGGAACCTTTTCATCCGCGCTCTCATGCGTACGCTAAGAGTGGCCGTGGGTGTATGAGACGAGTTTTATGTTCTTCACCCGAATCAGAGTCTCCCGTGAAGGGGGTGTCTGGACATCGCCCAGTTACCGTCCGCGAGCCAGCGCTGGGTGGATCTTTGGAGGCAAAACGTGTGGTGTGGTTGTAGTCGGTTTAAGCCTGATATACGGCCTCACCAATAGCCCGGTGAGGTGGGTTTCCACACGAAAAACAAATAAGTAATGTTACCGCGGCCAAATTATGTCGTTATTTCACGTATAAGCAACCAAAACAACCTTTTTTTGTACGCTCCAGGTTCTTTCACCGCCAATACAGTATAAAAGTCCTGCCTATCTGCCTATAGAAAGAGGTGCAATGCCTATTATAAGCAACAAATTGCTGTTTTCCGAAAAAAACGCGAACGAAGTCGCGGGCACAGCTAGTTATAGCAATATTTATGGAATAATACAACTTCTTGTGGCAAGGTAGTGTTGCAGTTTTTGCCACAATCCCACTAATATTATAAATGAGAAAGTTTGGATGGATGGATGGATGTTTATTACTCTTTCACGCCAAAACTACTGAACCGATTGCGATGAAACTTGGGATATAGATAGCTGAAGACCTGGATTAACACATGGACTACTTTTTATCCTGATACTTTTCCCACAGGATTGGGACTTACGCAGGTGAAACCGCGGGGCGCTGCTAGTATATGAAATGCCTCCGACAAGTCCAAAAAACAGATAAATACAGGCGTTTTTCCGTCTGCACGTACTGAACAGTCTGCTTTGCCAAGCCCCGTGCGATAGATCTTTGCGAGGCCCTAGTCCTTTGAGGACTTTATGTGAATTGAACCTGTGTTTAATGCTGATGCTTAATGAAATAAAAAAAAATGTACATAGGAAATTGACAAAACTTTTATGTCAATTTCCTTCACTTTTCTATGAAACGGTATTCACTAACCAATTGACGATCTGTTTTATTTCCCGCTAAATCTTTCAAAGCATCACATATATCGCTTAGTTGATATTTAACGGCCTATCGATTCTACCCAGAATTCCCAGGTAGTTTCAGATAGCAGTTTTGACTTGAGCCAGCAAAGAGATTTTTTTCCTTGGGTCGTCGTGCGAGGGCGCGGGGCCCCTGCAAGAGCGAGGCCCTGGGCGGTTGCCCTGCTTGCCACCTCCTAAAGCCGCCACTGGGCACTAGTAAACATAAGATCATCTGGTAAATAAGAGTGACTAATACATAAATTGAAAAAAGTAGCCAGCATTTGCGGCAGGTGTACCCCGGCGTATTTTAGGTGCTCGATACTGAGGCCGTCGTGACTAGGTGATTTACCTTATTTCATTACCTCTATTACCGCTTTAACGTCTTCGACAGTAAAACTTACGTTAATATCGCCTGCGACAACACCAGATTCGAACACCTGAGTCGATTCTTTAAGGTATGATTCCACCTTGAAATGGTGTTTAAAACAATTGGCTATGTTCCTCTGTCCCTGTACACCAACAATACTCACAGGGAGAGTAGACTTTAGTTTCAATTCAAACTATTTGTCGCTTTCCAAAAGGTACTAAACTGTTTCTGAGTGTGTCTCTTTGCTAACATAGGTATCCATTATTATTATTTTGCTGTTTATATCTTGATAATATTGCAATTTACTATTGAAAATATTTCTAGAGTTACGCATCATTTCGTTGATATATCGTTAAAGTTTGTTATATGAAACACATGACTCGTACCATAGCCGAGCCTCCCGGTGTGCGTCACTTCCATAAATTTTCCAACCGGGTATATATTTTGTTAAGCCTATTTTCACTACCTACATATTGTGATATTTGGGATAAGGCGTATTGAATCGGGAAAAGGATGTCTTTATTCAGAGGAGAACAATTGCAACAGCTGCAAGGCAAAAAAGGCTTATTATATTGAAAACTGATCACACACGCTTTACAAATATTATCGCTTTTATATTTTCTTCATCGAAGCCTCGCTTCTTAAAAGAAGGACTGTCCACTCTGCCGTCTGCGACGCGAGTCTTCTTTATTCTAATTTCAAACTTTGACATTTTTAATATGTAACGAATTATCTTGGCTAGAACTTGGTGGTACCAGCCAGGACCTCCGTGCCTTGAAGAAATATTCGCTCCGCTCGAAGGAGGTTGTACATCGCAGGAGGTCCCAATACTACAATATGTAATCTCAGTACCTTCTCTTAGTATATTAATCATCATCACATCATTATATAGCTGGTTCAATATCAAGAAGTGCGAGGTGTCGGAGCACCTTCTATGAGCACAGTTGCTGAACTCCGAGCGGAAATCTAAACATCTTAATTTAGAATTTCAATTTTCCGAATATTCAGTAATTTTCCTATTGCTAATTTCACCCCATATTACTTTATTAATTAGATAAGGTTCCGATATTAATTTAGAAACAATTATGTTTATTGAGGTAACTAGCTTCACGACTCACTTAGTCTGATTGACTGCTACTCCTGACAATTCAAAAATACCTATTATTGGTTTAGTTGAAATAAATGGTTTTGATTTGATTTATATTACACTCTATTATCAGAGGAATATGGTCAGACGAATACACATCACATCTAACTAAAGTTTGTAAAACTACTTACTACACAATGGTCTAGCAAGCGAAGGGACCCGTTCGTGTCACTCCTGATTTTTTACGTGTCCTAAGGCAACAACTCCCTGTCCACACATGACCACAGCAGTTCCTCACGCACCGCTAATAGTTCACTGGCAAATCGTTCACCAGGGTGTGAGTTAAAATCCCCTAATATGATAACAGATTCCGTTTAATTATGCTCACATAAGGAAGAAAGAAAGAAGAAAGAAAGAAAAAGTATTCATTTCTTAATAAGTAACGTTCGTGCTTACAGTACTTATAGTTATGAAACATTTAAAAAAAAAAAGAAATACAAATAAAAATAAAGAAAAAAAACGAAATAGAGTGACAATTGCCTTGCACGCACTTGCACGTCACTTATTGAAATTGGTAAGGCTATTATCTATTTGGGGGCGACTTACCCTTCGCTGAAAGGAGGGGAAGAATCGGGCCGGAATGTCGAGCTGACACACGTGGCTTGAATATCTTCCCAAATCCCCTTCTTCGCCGGTTCTTGAGTTGTATCACCACCAAGACGTTTTTATTGTTGACAGGGAACACTCGCGTGTGGTTTTATATTGATTTATAGCGATTTAATTCGTATTTTAGGAGCGTATTAGCGGGAACTACAATGCGTGCGACCCTTTTTGCGAGAGGAGAGCGGAAGGAAGGGGGAGGTGTATGATAGGAAGAGGCGTGTTATGCGTTCGGAAATGTGTAAATGAATGTTTAATGCTTATGTAGTATAACTTTATCCTATAAATGTTACCCTATGATATTGTTATAGGGTAGATGGCGTTAACACGTTTTGTCCGGCTTTGTCCATCATCTAGTTACAGAATATCTTTCTGTGCCTTCAACGTATCTCTAGTATTCTTGAAATAAATAAACCGCCTAAAGGTGACACCTTCCGGCCACATACCTACTGTCATCTAAGAAGTTGTCTATCTTGTGCTTTGGCACAAATATTTTAAAAGCATTGTATGGACTCTTTTCCTTCATATTATTTTTTTCTAGGGTAACTACTTAGGACCTACTACACAGGAAACCGGTAGTGAAGGAATGATTGTATTGCTTTTCGCCGAGTGAGTGAGGTTACCGGAGGCACTAACCCTCTCCCTCTTCACCCCGTCCCGTATTCCCACCTTAAAGGCTGGCACTTTGACTCTTGAGTTGTAGGTGCCCATGGGCGGCGGTAGTCATTTACCATCAGGTGACCCGTCTGCTCGTTTGCTCACTATACCAAAAAAAAAAAGAATACCGTTGTATATTCGTTAGCAATGTAAAGCGTTCGGCCATTTAAATAAAAGTCCGTAAACCATTTTTCGGTGTCACTTCATTTCATACATTTTACGCAATAAATTTTTGTATAAAATAAAAGAAATGACCCCGCATTTATAGAGAAATAAAAATCTGTTACATTTTCTGTTATTAGGCCATTTTTCGACGAATATAAAACTCGAAATGAACTGCGACAACGCCCGAGAAACGGTAACCATCATCACCAGACATCTGAATACGAGGGCTACACTGAAAATTTCGGGAATCAAGGAAGTGACACAACATTACTATTTAAAAATGTATTTATTGCTTTTCGAAGTATTCTCCGCGAAATTTGACACATTTTCCATACGATGGAACCAATCATTGAAGCAACCATTCGATTCGGAAGTTGGGGTCTCCAAAATGGCCGTTTTGTAGGCGTCCACAGCTTCTTCAGGTGATGAAAATCTCTGACCATGCAATTTATTCTTTATTTTAGGGAAAGTATAGAAATCATTAGGGCTTAGGTCGGGACTGTACGGCGAATGGTCTAATAATTTTATATTTTCTTGCTCTAAAAACTCTTTTGTTCTGTGCGCGGTGTGAGAACTCGCATTGTCGTGATGAAGGATGATGCGCTGGTTGCAGTTCTCTTTACGGAGTTCGGAAACGACCTGTGGCAAACAAATGCTAGCATACCATTCTGCATTAACCGTTCTTTGTCCCTCAAGAGGAATAGTTGCAACATGGCCGGTTTTGGAGACAAACATGACATTTTTTTTGCAACACTCCGTGAACGAACGATTTTAGTTGGCTTTAACTCATTTTCGAACACCCAAACTCGTGAGTGGTTTTTTGTTTCGGGTTCGTACGCGTATATCCAGGATTCCTCACCTGATCCAATGTTGTATACAGCATTTGAGGATCCTGCGTGGAATCCTTCGAGAGTTCTGACGCACCAAGTAACGCGAGCCGCTTTTTGCTCTTCACAGAGCAAATGCGGTATCCATCGGGAAAACAACTTTTTTACACCTAATTGTTCATGCAAAATTATTTGTACTTGACTCATGCCAATGTCTAAATTTGCCTGAATTTCGCGGTATGTCACATGTCGATCTTCCTCAATCAGCTTACGCACAGCATCAACGTTTTCTTGGGTGACTGCAGTTTTTGGACGACCTTGACAGGGATCATCACTGAGCTTGACACGTCCACGTTGAAATTCAGCAAACCAGCGATAAATTGTGGTTTTGGATGGGGCTTCATCACCAAATGCAGAAACCATCCGGTCAACACACTGGTTTTGTGTTAAACCGCTTCGAAAGTCATAATAAATCATCGCCCTTGAATTTTCTCAAGTCAATTCCATTTTTTCAACGACTAAACAAGTTTGAGAAGACCTTGTGAGAATACCGAGAATCTTTTTTTAAAATAAATAAATGGTATTCGATTTTTAAAACCAAGGAGTTTTCAATTAAAAAGATTTTAATATGATAGGAATAGTTTACAAATTCCATTCCCGATACTTTTAGTGCAGCTTATGTATATAATTCATTTATTCAATATTCAATTCATTTTCATAACAATCGTTTAATTTACATAAAAAAAACAGTAAAAATAATTTGCATACAAAGATAACGAATTATCAAAATATGGAAAGAAATGTATACTTAATGTATATTTTTCTTTAAAATACAAACATTTTCGCGATGGTTGCTTACCTTACCTAAATGGTGACATTGATTGGCCCCAATATCAGGAATTAACTCCTGACTTTTTTCTGTGGGGCTATCTAAAGGGACGTGTTTATGCTAACTAAATGGCCGATGAATCTTTAAGCCTTATTAAAACAGAATATCCGAGATGCTATGGGATAATACTAGAAGTGTGCAAAATTGTGCTGTTGAGTAACGTTATGAAAAGAGCTTAAATACATAACATCTGTCACGCTGCTAGAGGTGGACATTTGGCAGATGTATACCACAGGTAATTGTCAAGCCTAAATAAAGTGTTTTCGAAAATACTTCGTAGTTTTTGTTTATATTTAGTAAATTTAATAAAATAATTTGTATACCTCTTATTTGGCCAACCTGTACTTTGTAATGAATATAGACTTGGAAATAATTTTTTATTGGTTAGTTTTTTATCATAATTATTATTACAGGCCACTCTCAGCTCGGCTTTTTGTACTCGCCACCGCCCAACAGGCCAATATTGTCTATAGTGATTAACTGTACTACGTTTTAAAGGCCAACAGAATGGTAACCTATGGGTGGCAAATATATTGAGAATAGAGATTTTTTAACCTAAAACTTTAAACTTTAGAAGCCATAGCCATAGCCAAATCAAGGGCCCTTGCCCGCGCTGGCTTAATCCGGCACTGCGGTCAAGGTCTGTAGGGGTTCTTGGAGGCTTCCTTCTTAGGGTAGGTATACCCGGGTCCACTTCAATAGACCTACTTGTGACAGAACACCGTTTGGTTTTTGTCGGTTTAGTCGGCTCGTTGACCTTGTCGCCAACGGTCGTCACATTCTAAATCGCTGTCTTTTGTGGAAATAAAAACAGTGTTTCTCAACTTTTTCATCGCTATTAGATATTATTTCAAGATGAATTTACATCAGTGCGGTGCCTGTGATGAAGCACAGCATGTAACCAAACATTGCATTTCCATTGTGCGGGCATTACCGAAGCTGGCCATGGGAGATAGAAAGCTTACATGGCGTTGCTCGAAATGCAAACTGTCTGGCATCACCCAGCCAACAAGCTCTCCGAGATCTCCGAGACCAGAATCTGATAATAATAAAAATAAAAATTGGCTCTATTAGATGGATTAAAGGAACAAATCTTGACTTTGAGAAATGAGTTTGCTGACTTAAGGTCTTCCCTCACCAAAGAGTTCAATGATACTGTCAAAGAGTTCAGTGTAAAACTCAACGAAATAGAACAGCGCATTGGGCATATGGAAAAGATTCAAGATCAAGTGGACCAGCTGCAGTCACGGATGGATAAATTAGAAGAGGAATCCGATAAAAAGGACCAGTGGTCACGAATGAATAATATGGAAATAAAAGGCATACCGCATGCAAAGAATGAAAACCTATTTGATATTGTGTCCAAAATCGGCGAAAAGATTAATTACAGGATTGCGAAACAACAAATAAATTTTATAACAAGAGTTCCATCGCATCAAAATGTCCATATAAAACCAATTATAGTAAATTTTTGTAACCGCTATGTAAAGGAGATTTTGTAGCAGCGGCAAGGTTGGAATCGAGGACTTCTCCCCTGACAACAGTTAAAATAGGACTACAAGGAAATCACAAAATTTATGTCAACGATCATTTCACATTAAAAAACAAGACCTTATTATCCAAAACTAAGAAGGCCGCGGTGGAAAAGAATTTTCAATATGTATGGGTAAAATACACAAAAATACATGTCAGGAAAACGGATACGTCCCCTGTGATTATTGTGAACTCGGAAAAAGATATAGCAAAAATAGTTTAGTTGGTTTAAAATGTCAATTATATTCTTATAAAATGACGTCCACTAAGGTGTTACAGTTTGAGAACCGCATACTGGCGTGTGCTACCCGTGTTTTCCTACTATCTCAACATTTGTTCACAGTGCATCTTAATAAATCTTTCATTGGTGCAACGTATCGATGTTCAATAGATTTAAGCCTTATAACATTCACAATTAATTATAATTTCCATTGCAGCTTACTTTTGTTTATGACTTATAGTCATTGGCCGCTATTATCGTTCGTGTGTCCGTCTTTTATTTGTATTCATAAATGGCTTTCCAACTTATCTCTAATTGGACACTGTGCATTGCTGTGCTTACGAGATTCTATTAAGTTATTATGGTTTACCCGCAGAATTATCTTTTGCTGTGTCATAAAATCGCATAATCTTAATTATTTAAATATTCTAATCATTTTATTTATTAACCTTAATTTTGTAATTTATAATGTAATAGTTGAATTGAGGAATGGCTACACTTAGTATATATTATCAGAATGTTCGTGGCCTGCGTACGAAAACAAATAATGTGTTTAGCCGGGTGTGTTCGAACTCCCATGATGTGATAGTGTTTACAGAAACATGGTTAGATGACAGTTTTTTACAGTAGTGAACTATTTGATAGCCGGTATCTTGTTTGGAGACGGGATCGGGATTATTCGTGTACCGCACAAAAGCGAGGAGGCGGTGTTTTGATCGCGGTAAAGTGTGGTTTTACAGTGATCGGGAGACCTGAGTGGCGTAGTTCAGCCGAAGATTTATGGTTGTCACTCATTAAAAAGAGGTCAAGGCCACAGGTAACATATAACCTACATTTTTGTGCACTTTATCTCTGCAAACAAAACTTAGGGAACTCATATCATACTCAACTGAATAATTTCAATACTAAACTGAACCAGTTAATGTTGACCCACGCAACGGATAAATTCATGGTAATAGGCGATTTTAATTTCGGTAAAGACGTAACCTGGACCAGAAATAGTATTGAAAACGAAGACTTAATGCTACAAAATATTACATGTCAACAAATATTTGAATTTTTCGACAACGTACAGACTTTGAATCTATCTCAGTACAACGGAATACATAACGTAAACGGTAGATTACTTGACCTGGTCTTCTCTAATGACTACGTTAAAGTTAATGAAAGCATCGATCCTTTATCTATACCTGTGGATGCGCACCACAAGCCGTTGCTTATCCAAACCAGTTATGTAGAACTTCATAAACTAAGTAAAAAATTAACATCTCGGTATCTTTTCTCAAGAGGAGACTATGAAGCTATCAATTCTGAACTAAATCGAATAAACTGGCATGAATTTTTATTAACGGAGTCATTAGAGAATGCTGTCTGTAAATTTTATGATAAATTGTATCAACTAAGGGATACTTATATTCCATTGAAAACAGTGAAACGATCATCTCATCCCTCATGGTACAATACGGCTCTAATTAAAATGTTAAAAGAAAAATACAAATATCATCAAAAAAAAAAATATGGCAATTTATCGGACTATCATTCTTTTACATTACTTCGTAGCCGAGTAATTGAATTGGAAAAGTCTTGTTTCGACACTTACATGGAGAAAATTGAATCCTCTATTATTAAAAATCCTAAGTCATTCTGGTCGTATATTAAAAGTAAACGACAAAGCAACACATACCCTAATATTATGCATTTTAAAGACATTACAGCTAGCACGGGTGAAGATATTAGTAACTTATTCGCCAAATATTTTTATTCGACTTTTCAGCAACCGGACCATACATCTAGTGACTTTAGTACACATATAATGAGCAGCGAACATTGCATTAGTGATGGCCGAGCGGGAATTAGCACAATTGAAATATGTCAATCTCGTCTCTTGACGTTGCTTAAAAATTTAGACCTGTCTTAGTCTGGAGGACCTGACTTTATTCCTCCGATTTTTCTAGTCAGTTGTTCTGATAGTTTAAGTGTACCTCTGTGCATTCTTTTTAAGCGCTCACTGTCAGAAGGAATAGTTCCAAAAATATGGAAATCAGCTTTTGTTACGCCAATTTTCAAGAAAGGGAAAAAATCAGATATTGAGAACTACCGCCCCATATCTAAGATATGTTTCTTTTCAAAAATTTTAGAACGGCTAGTCTACACTGATGTATATGCGGCATTGCAGTGTAGCTTTGGCGAAGAGCAACATGGCTTTTTAAGGAATCGTTCTACTACGTCAAATTTAATTTTGTCACATGAATTTATTTCTCAAGGTATGGAACATAAATGTTTTGACCGAATAGACCATCAAGTGTTTTTAAAAAAGTTATACATGGCAGGGATTCATGGGGATCTGTATAAGTGGTTCTCATCTTATGTAGAAAATAGGTCTCAGGCTGTTGTGCTGCAGGGATATACTTCGAGTTGGAATTACATATCTTCGGGAGTACCTCAGGAGTCAATTTTGGGGCCTCTTTTGTTCATATTGTTCATTGCCGATATTAAATACTGCTTTAAACATTCTTACATTCTTTTATACGCGGATGATATGAAGGTTCATAAAGTTGTGCGAAGTTTATCCGACACATATGAACTGCAAGATGATCTCAAGAGATTTGAGACATATTGTAGTCATAATAAACTTCAGCTAAACGTATCCAAATTTTTTCATGTAACCTTCACCCGTCAGAAATCTATAATAAGTACGGAGTATAAAATTAATAACCAGTTAATCAGTAAAGTCGATAGTATGAAGGATTTAGGAATTATACAAGATAGCAAACTTCTGTATGACCAGCACGTTGATGAAATTGTTAAAAAGGCCTCAAAAGCACTTGGATTCATAATTAGAACAACAACTTGCTTCAAATCCCTTAAGCCAATTAAAGTACTATATTGTTCATTCGTACGCAGCCACTTACAATATGCATCTCAAGTTTGGAATCCCCAATATGATATTTTTAAGTCGCGAATTGAGGGTGTCCAGATGAAATTTCTTCGATTTCTGAATTTCAAAGCGCAGCAATGGTCAGATGATTACATCCACCGATGCAAAAGGTTCCATTTTCTACCACTTGAGCAAAGACGCTGTATAAATGACATCTGTTATTTGATAAACGTTGCTCAAGGCTCCATCGACTGCCCCGAACTTGTTGCTAAGGTAGAAATAAGTGTAAATAGAATTGGTTTTCGACAACGGCCCCTATTAAATGTACCTTTTGCAACAACGAACAATAGGCGTAATGCTTTTTCTCCAAGAAGTGCATATAGTTTCAATCAACTCACACGGAATGTCAATTTAGACTTGTTTTGCACTAATGTGAACACGGTTAGAAGGGTATTAGCTCAACCATTTTTTGAAACTTAAAGCGGTACTCAAACTGTACGTACCATTTTGATTGATTGTTTTGTTTAGAGCATATCTATATATCTACATTTCATTTTGTACATGTATGCATGCATGTTGTATATTACCTATATTTTTGTTCAATCTAAATAGACAGTTCTCTTTAGAGTACCTAGATGTGGAGACTTGTAATTAGCAATATGATCATTGTATTCGTATTATGCAACATTGTTATATGTCTGTAAGTCTCTCTAAGAATAAATAAATAAATTAATTAATTCCACACGATAAAGAAAAATCCATAAACGTTAAAATAAATAAGCTTTTTATTTATTTAAATATTCATAATTTCAAATTTCTAAACTACGGCACATATAGTTTATAAAACCGTCTTACTTGCCGGGTTGTCACTGGTTACAAACTAGCCTATTGTTGGATTTCTGATCGAGGGAGGTAGAACACCATACACAATTAGAATAGTGTAGGTAGAACAGAATAGAACAGAACAGAACAAAACATCATCATCCCCTGCGCCTCTTCCCAACTAAGTTGGAGTCGGCTCTTTAAGGCTATCTACGATACGGCCGAACTTGGATATTTCACGTGCAGAGACTGCCATCAGACAGATATCGAAGTTCTCTGGTTAGACAAGGTTGTCGGACTATTTAGGGCTCCTTAACGAATGCCACAGATGTTCGTATGGCAACCGGGAGCAACAATTTAACGTGCTCCGATCCGAGTCACGGAGCGGAGGAGTCTCAATGTGTTAAGAATGGTCATAGTATTTATTAACCTTGCAGATGTGCTAACCTACTCGGTTACCACTTAGCCACGACACCCTCCTTACATGATAAATAAAAGGTTTAAAAAAAAGATAGAAGTGATACATTTTAGAACAAAATTTAACGGTTCTCAGCTGGACACGTCTTCGGATTAACTACCATAAGAGATAGTACCTTTACCTTCCCTCTGCTCTTCGTAAATGTCCCGCTCATTTTTCCAGGTACATGTCAAATATAATTATATATGTATATATTATAATTATTTCTTAAGTTTACATGTGTAGCTTGGCCATAAACAATTCTAATGGTAACAATGGGCTAATAAATCTTATGTTCACACACAGAAGTGATTGATGCTGTTATTATTATATATTAAACGTTATTTTGTTCGCCATAATCGCTGCAAGACGATTTTCTTGACTAGTGACTGTTAAATTATAGCACGACGTATGTGTTTAAAGCTAATAATAAGTATTTCTAGAACTTTTTTTACTATTTTATATTTTATAGACTAGCTTTAACTAAGTTGGGGTCGGCTTTTAGTCAATACGGCCGAACTGTGATATTTTACGTGAAGCGACTGCCATCAGACCTCCACAACCCAAGTACTTGGCGATATCAAAGTTCTGTAGTTAGACCAGGTTGTCGGACTTTTTTTTTTTCGCCCCCGGGTCAGACGGGATCCCTGCCCGAGTGTTGGCCCTGGCCCTCGACCATATGTCCGACCGCCTCAGGGAGGTATTCGACGCTAGCTTGGCGTCCGGACGCTTCCCTGACTGCTGGAAGAGCGGGAAGCTGGTACTTTTAAGAAAGCCGGGACGGCCTACCGACTCGGTCGCGGCCTACAGGCCCATCGTGTTGCTGGACGAGGCGGGTAAATTGTTTGAGAGGGTCCTCTCTGCCCGCATCGTCCGGCACCTGTGCGAGGTCGGCCCCGATTTGTCGGACGCCCAATTCGGTTTCCGAGCGGGACGTTTGACGGTCGGTGCTATTATGCGCCTAAGGGCCGTAACGTGTTGGCGGTGTCGTTGGACATGCCAACGCATTCAATAGTCTGCCATTCAGCTGCATCAGGGAAACACTCCATTATCACGGGGTGCCAGGGTACCTGAGGCGGCTAGTGGCAGACCATTTAGAGGAGCGTACCGTCATGTACGAGGATCGAGAAGGAAATTTGAGTCATCGGCCCATGTCGTGCGGTGTTCCCCAGGGGTCTGTCCTTGGACCACTCCTGTGGAACATGGGGTACGAACTGTTACGCCGACGACACTCTTGTCACAGCCCGGGGGGTGAACTTTCAAGAGGCGGCGCGTTTGGCCACCAGGGGAGTCTCACTGGTGGTCGGGCGCATCGAGGCGATGGGCTTGCGGGTGGCCCTGGATAAGACGGAGACCCTTTTATTCCATGGGCCCCGACGTGGTCCATCCCCTGGCGCCTCTATCGTGGTCAACTCGGTCCTCGTACCGGTTCAGGCCCACATAAGATATCTGGGCCTGATCCTCGACGGTAGGTGGCTGTTCGACGAGCACTTCCGATATACTCCAAAGCTGGTCGGCGCTGCGTCTGCCCTTGGGCAACTCTTGCCCAATTTGGGTGGACCCAGCGTCGCTACAAGACGGCTGTACACGGGGGTTGTCCGGTCAATGGCACTGTACGGTGCACCGGTGTGGGCGGGAGCTCTCACCGCCCAAAATAGGGCGCGCCTCTGGCACCCTCAGAGGGTTATGACGGTTAGAGCCATACGCGGATACCGCACCGTGTCGACGGAGGCGGCGTGCGCGTTGGCCGGGACACCCCTGTGGGATTTGGAGGCGGAAGTGCTCGCCGAAGTATATCGGCGAACGGCTGAGTTCCGGGCGGGAAGTGGCAGTCGGACCCCGCCCGAAGAGGTACGCGAATGGCGTGAGGCCGCTCGCCGAGCCACCATGGCTCGTTGGTCGTCCCGGCTGGAGGCTCCACGTGCTGGCTTTGCCGCCGTGGAGGCGCTCCATCCGGTCATCGTCGAGTGGGCAGGGCGGCAGCACGGGACCCCTTTCCTTCCGACTGACGCAGGTTCTTTCCGGGCACGGCTGCTTCGGGAAGTACCTGCACTCGGTCGCTAGGAGGGAACTGAGTTCCACCTGTCACCACTGCGACTGCAATGAGGACTCGGCTCAGCACACGCTGGCGGTTTGCTCCGCCTGGGCGATGCAGCGTCGGGCCCTCACTGCAGTCATCGGAGGGGATCTCTCGCTACCGGCCATCATACGCTCCATGGCCGGTAGCGATAGGAATTTTACCGCGGTCGTGACCTTCTGTGAGGATGTCATCTCGTAGAAGAAGATAGCGGAAAGGGTCCGGGAGGACGATCTCCACTCGGACCTAATTCGCCGCCGGCGAACCGGGCGGCGAGGGTGCGCTTACCAGCGTCTTATGCCGCCCTGAGTGTGGCCGCGGGTGGATGGGACGGGTTTTCCCCTTCACCCGCTATAGTGGCCCCCCGCTAGGAGGCGGCGTCTGCGTGTGCCTGGACGTCGCCTAATTGAGAGAATTTTACCTGAAGGTGGTGCCCGCGCTGTTGCGGGCAGGCGCTAGGAGGGTTCCGGATGTCTTAATAAAAGCTGTTCCCGGGCCCCTCCTACTTAAGGCGCAGTACGGCACACCGTGTGGTTTTAGTCAGTTCGATTCCGACACACCGCCCCACCGAAAACCCCGGTGGGGTGACGGCCCGAGGGGGTTTCCACACGCATAAAAAAAAGGCTTTTAAGGCTCTAACGACCTGTAACAAATGCCACAGATGTTCGTATGGCATCCGGGACCGACTGTTTACCGTACTCTCCGAGGCACGGAGGGGTCTCAATATGTTAAGAATGGTCACCCATCCTAAGACTGACCTGGCTAGTATTACTTAACCTTGTAATGTGCTAACCTACTCGGTTAAAACTTAGCCACGAGCCGCTGAGGATGATTATAAAAGTGCTATATTCACACAAAAAATTAGTCGCTATGTAATAGTAGTATACTGACGGTGCATAGCTTCTTAAGTATTTGATGTTTAATGGTAAATATGTTTTGTATTCTATTAAAGGATTCTATATATCATTACATTACCGGCAAAAAGCTAAAACACATACTTGCACGCTTTTTCTGTGATGTCAAAGACCACGATGTGTTTGATTCTTTATTGTTTATGAAAATAAAAGTCATAAAACCTGTTTATTATTATTAAAACGACAGAAAAACTAATTTTCAATATTGTATTGTGGAGTCTTGTGCATATTCTCATACATTAAGATAAAATTCATACATATTCATTTTAAGTAACCAAATTGTTGTTGATCTGCGAAGGTTGAAGAGTTATAGGGTTGTAAGACGTATAGTTGTTATTTTTTATTTGCTAATTCTTGTTTTAAGGTATTTTTTAACATATTACGTATTTGGTGGTTAGACTGAGTTCCAGCAAACACAATGTCAGTAAAATCGTAAAGTATAACTAAGAAATAGAGCTAAAATTATAATATTTCTGCATTCTAATTAGGACAACCCTAAATATGATAATATATGTTTTGTTTACAAAAATATAGTTGGCAGGACGAACGCGAAACTTAACGCCATCTAACTAAAACTAGTAGAACTAATCGTCCTGGGTCGCGATCGGTAGATTCCCGGTAAGATCAGCCAAAAACTGCCCCGCAGAGATGAAGGATCATACTAAGTGTTACTAGAAGCTAAATATAATTAGCTGGTATGTACCTGTGCACTGTGTATGTACCTCTAAACTGGACTTCTAGACCTAGATAGCACAGTGATACCTAATAATAGATAAACTAACTTTATTTAACATAAATAGAAAAATCAGGAATAATCCTGTTGTATGTGTCTATGGTTCTATAGTGGCTACGCCCACACCAACTGTTTTGTATTATATACACATCTAGCGTATACGATTTGTCCGTATCCTCCATCCTCCTACACATTCAATATTAATAGGCCGTGTATAAAGGTAGCCGTTTATTCGTTTTGAACACATCATTAAAGTTTTTTCGGTCTGAACTTCATAAGTCTTTGGACATCGTTAAGTGTAAGACTGATACTCGAAGTAGAGTTTGGTTTCCCGGCATTGATAAAGCTATCGAAGCAACGATTAGAGCTTGTAAAATATGTACACAGCTCCGATCATCCCTGGCAAAGGCACCGCTTGCTCCGTGGCCGCACCCACACCAACCGATTTTTAACCGACTTCAAAAAAGGAGGAGGTTCTCAATTCGACTATATGTTTTTTTTTAATGTTTGTTACCCCAGAACTTTCGACTGGATGAACCGATTTTGATGATTCTTTTTTTATTTGAAAGCTGGTGCTTCCCGTGTGGTCCCATTTCAATTTGGTCCAGTTCTGACAATGGCGTCCATGAGAAAACCATACATAAGTCTTTTATGGAATAGTTTTTTTGTTGAAGTCGGTTTTTTTTTTTAAGAATTATTAGAGTTCTTGTGGGTTTTCTGAGGCCTCTATTTGGTTGTAGTAGATGCGCATTACAAGTGGGTTGAAGTGTATAAAGTAAATAATACTAGTTCAGTCGTAGTAATCACAAAGATTTATGACTTTATGTCACAATTTGGTCTTATTCACACTTTGGCCAGTGACAATGCTACATGTTTATTGTATCGGCAGAGTTTGTCAGGTTTTCTATGTATGTATGTAAATTAATAATCCGTTTTAGCTGGTGTTGGACGTAGGCCATTCTACAAAACACCGTGTGGTGCATGGTCATATCTGTCACCATCTGCCTTATTTGACTAGGGTAGCTGATCAGGGACCTGCTAGAACGACTGACAGGCCAGCTCAGGGAGCTCATTGCAACTTCTGCGAGCTTGGTTGTCCGCTCTTATTAGCTTACCGGCAATTCTTTGGTCTTTGGCGGAGTCCCACAGATGTAACCAGGGGATAGAAGTATCCCCTTGGTTTTTTATCGTTCTGCAATAACGTCTAATCTCTAATTCAACTTTAAGAAATGAATGACAAATTAAAATGCTATAGAATGAAGCTTAGTGATAGGTTAAGCAATTTTCCTTATTGACAATTCCGTGTGTGACAGAATGACAAAACCATTATCTAAGTGTGGTTTTCTTAGTTAAAGTGTCAATATTGTATTTAAACGATCGTGACTATAATGTATCAACAAGACTGGCGCAAATTATAGGCGATATGCAAATTACTTCAATTCAAAGCACATGAGGAGCTGAATATTTTTTTAATGACCTCTCTCGCATTAGGAATGACTCCTGTGTCGCGGGGGACTTTACAAACATACAAACAAAGGACACAAACAACACCCAGACTCGGGTGGGAATCGAACCCACGGCCTATGGCGTAGCAGTGAGGGTTACTGACCACTAGGCCAACAGGCCAGTCATTGAGTTAGAGACCCGACATGGCCCGCCTGTAACGTGGAATGGGAGCGATGTTCCTTCGACACAACAGGGGATCTTCTATCCCGTAAGTGATCGTGGCTGGCAGACCAGTGCCTAATGGTTGCTGTTTTTTAGGGTTCCGTTCCTCAAAAAAAAAAAGAAACCCTTATGGAACCACTTTGTTGTCCGTCTGTCTGCCAAGACCCTTTTTCTCAGGAACCCGTGGACGCATCAAATTCAAACTAACATCAAATACTTATATCAGCAGTCCTTTGAAGCTGTAAAAAAACAAGGAGTGCCACTATTTCACGCGATTTTTGTAGGAGATCGTGTATCTATGGTATATTTCAACTAAGTTAGTGTCACCATATATCCTCTATCACTAAAAATGTATCCACACAGCGGCGGAATTACACATTTGCCGCCAGTAGGCTACTAAAATTTTGCCGCCCCTACCGGTCGGTCTATCTACCCCAGGACAAGACATAAAAAATAATGCAGGCCGCAAATTTGCCGCCCCTAAAATCTGCCGCCCTAGGCTTCAGCCTACTGGTAAATCCGCCACTGTACCCACACCAGTAGGTATAAGACAAATTATGTTGAGTCACTCAAAAGTTCAGTATTCCAACTCAACAGTTCAGTATTCAAACTCAACAGTTATTTTTTTAAATATTTAATATATTTATTTACCACATACAGATATACAAAGGAATAGAAATCACAATATGATATACACCCACAGACATACTCATTTTAACATTTATTTTATTATTTGTTACTTACATCACGAACATGTACAAAAATCCATCATTTTAAAAAGTAAATTTATTTTTAACCTATTAAAATACTTACAAGGTACTCACATAAATTATCCCCAGAGAAATAATTTAATTCCCACTTTCGACTCTAGTTCAAAATGAACGAATTGTACCGCAGTGGGCGTTGCTTAAAAACCGTACCGTAGCATTGTCAGTATTTGTCAGTTGGCCCATGTTGGCCGTGTCCTTAAAGTAGAGTGGTTGTCTTGTGCTAAGTGTCGACTGCGTTTATTGTGTCTACGCCACGTTAGGGAACGTATCCATATTTCGTGACCCATTCTGGGGGGAAAGAGGGTCTTCAAGATACCACGCTTGGTCACAGGGCTTAGGTTTTCGTCATGTAGTCAATATCCTTTAAGTCTCGTGCTTTTTCGAGCTATATTCAAATATGGCGCGTAGCATTTAGCGCTTTTTAAACTCACAAGTAAGCGTTTAGCGCTTTTTAACTTTCTGTCGGCAAAAAATTTGTTGTTGTTGTTGAATTACAACACAAGTATAAAAAATGGATCACGTAGTATTAGATAGTAGATTTGTTAGTATAATTGGTTAGTTTAGAAGTTAGATTTGCTGTTTTATTGTGGCTAGCGCTACGTATATATTATGTCAATAAGTCGAGTAAACATGGCCTACCTAACTTGTAATCAAAATAAATCAATCTTAGCTGGCTGGTTTGAATACTGAAACAATTCCTAACTCTTGCTATTCAATGATGATTTTTCCGTTAAAATTAAATTATTTCACACTACTACTTTGTCTGCGTTTGTAAATTTTTCAAGTTTTTGCAAATATTTTCATTGATGCTCCTCTCCTATTAGTCGTAGCGTAATGTTATATAGTCTATAGCCTTCCTCGACAAATGGGGTCGATCCAACACTACAATAATTTTCCAATTCGAACCAGTAGTTCCTGAGATTAGCACGTTCAACGAAACAAACTCTTCAGCTTGTAATATTAGTACCTATAGATTTCAAACGAAGGAACGCTCTTCGAGATAATTAAAAACTGTTAAGATTTGTACATGTCCGTGAGCATTTCAGTTATACATTATTCATATAATAAATATAATTTATTTTAGTAGGTACATCGACACCGGCGGTACTGAGTAGGTACGTACGTAAACTGAACAATCAACATTTACAATATATTTGATGTTTGGTGTCCGCAAACGGTTATTAAGTATTGTTCTGCTATTCAAAATAGCCTTTACATAACTTGAATATTATGTATTTCATAACTTTGTGCGTAACTTGATGTTTTTACGATGTGCAACATGTTAAAGATCTCTCTTTATATATTTGCGACTCTAAAACGAATCATTTTAGTTTTTTTTTTCATGTTATAAGGGGCAAACGAGCAGACGGGTCACTTGATGGTAAGTGACTACCGTCATGGACACCTGCACTCAAGAGTCACAAGTGCGTTGCCAGCCTTTGAGATGGGAGAACGTTTTTTCTTTTTAAATAAACTAGCAACCCGCCGCGGCTTCGCACGGGTACAAATTATACACCAAAACCTTCCTCATGAATCACTGTGTCTATTACTGAAAACTGAATGAAAATCCGTTCAGTAGGTTTTCAGTTTATCGCGAACAGACAGACAGACGCGGCGGGGGACTGTTTTATTATATACGTGATATAAAATAAACAATTATCAACTGTTGTTTGAACTGTAATCTTGTTTATAAGAAAATAGCTGTAATTATTAGGTATTTAAAAATATTTTTACTTCTTAAAAGTTTAATTTTGAAACGAAGAAAGCGCGTGAAGCGTCTTCAAAGTAAAATATCTTCAATGCTGAATTGATTGTAGTTACTGATTCAAATGACACTGATCATTATTTGTTAGCCATTAAAAATCTAGTTACAATAGAAAAGCCGTCCTGTTAGTGGGTACTATAGGGACCGAGCAGGGCAAGTGGTAAATACGTGAACATAGACAAAAAGAAATAATAAACATGTCCAGATTACCTACGCGTGGCCATATTGCGTTTACTGATTAAAGAAATTTCTGTCACTGTCATTAGTTAGTTTTTAACCCCCGACGCAAAAAGAGGGGTGTTATGAATTTAACGTGTGTATTTGTGTCTGTCTGTGTCATCATAGCTCCTAAACGGGTAGACCGATTTTGATTAAGTTTTTTTGTTTGAAAGGTGACTTGATTGAGTGTTCTTAATTCAAGAGAATCTGTTCAGCCGTTCGAAGATTATTAGGTCTTTTCCAATCGTTGAAGGGGTTTCTAAGTACCCCCTCCCCCCTCATTATTTATCATTTATGCTTGTTTAGATTTTATGCGAATACCACTATCGAGACAGTGGCAGAAAACCAATGAGATTCTCATTTCACAATGTTTAGACACCTGAGATTTAAAACTCATTTAAAGCGGCAGTAGAAATAGAAAACCTAGCGCATCTCTCCTCTCAAATTGTAGTAAACATGATATTCCGCTTTATCGGGTCCTATGTATAAACATTTATAGTTTACGGACATACCTACAACAGTATTTTTTAAATATAACATTTCGCAGGTGCAAATCTAACACTAGACATTAAAAAAATCAAAACTTTAACAAACCATTGTGTAAAATTTTCCTTACCAGACAATAGGCAACAGTCGAGCAGTATCAGCAGTATTAACTGAATGAATAAAGTGACCGGTTAATTTAGATACTAACATTGATTTTAACAATAAATAAAAGATGGTACAAAATTATTGCAAATTATTACTTTGACGGAATTCGCGTGGCCATTCTGGGAATTGATATTTACAAGAGAATTGTGGTATAATATAATCATCTCGCCGGAAATGCTGTGCTATAGAATCATTATCATCTTTCAGACATAGGACGTCCACTGGTAGACATAGGTCACGTCGTCGCTGACATAAAAATAAACATCTATAGAGGCCTGTATTTAGTGTACAATAAGTTCTCAAAGTCCACGATTGTCGGTTTAATATCGAAGGCATGTCCTATACAAATATTCACATTAACTCGCATAAACACAGAAATATTAATTGTGATACTTAATATGATACAACTTACGTTTACCCTCTCTCCTGGAGAAGACATAGTTTTTTTTACAAAATAACCAATTTTCTTTTAAACTGCACTTGTGATAGATTATCGCATCGATACAAGTACAAGAACAATTAATATAAGTTATATCCACTGTTGTAACATAGATAAGTGTCAACATTAGCCGACTAAAGATTTTTTTGTCCTATTTAAGAAAGAAAGAAATAAAAATCATTTATTTTATCCCACACTGAGACATCAACGAAGGGCATGAAATTATTGCATTTAACCGGATAATGCTGACATAAACCGTATCGAAAATGTGTATTGTATAATTCTTATCTAAATATAAGTTAGTATAAGATCTAACATCATCCACAGATATTTATTATATAACTAACATAGTATATATATATGTAATAATTAATTAAATTTAGATTTGGTGTTTTGGTTGCATAATATTAGTTCTTAAATCTAAACATTTACCTATTAGTAAAGACAGACACTTTTACACATTCTATGATAAATACTTTCATATTCATTACATTTAGATACCTATATTATTAAGTGTCGACTAGGTTAGGTATCATATAATCTTCAGTTTTATTAACCTTTGAACGTGTCACATATATCTCACAAATGAATACTACTGCAAAAAATACAATTCAAATACCTAATAAATACCTAATAAGAAGTTAATTGTCCCACAATGACTGGCCAATGTTATATAAAGTCAGTATCAGATAATTACGCAAACTAAGCAACGCTTATACTTTGGGATCTAGAACACGGATAGACACACTTCTACTATACACAGAACCACCCAGCCTAGTTGCAAATATACATATTCTTGAACACTCACATTTGTACTGAGCGTTGCAGCAGACTTCTCTACCAGGCCACCGAGCCACAGAAATAAAGCAAGCATACCTAAAGAAAGGACACGTGCAGGATTCGCGAGCCGAGGGTTCTGGATTCGTTTTTCGAAGATAGATATTGTCCGTTTCTTCCGAAAGACAAACTTAACTAAATAATACTATCCCATACATCGATATACGTCATAGTCAATTTTCTTTCATCCATAAAAAACGAAAGTTAAAAAACTTAAAAAGTTTTCGAAGTTAGTTAGTTTTTTGAATTTTCTTAGTAACGGAATGAAAAAATCCGATTTAAAAAAACATTTATGAAAAACGGAGATAAAAATACCCGGAAATTCAAACAGTAACACGAAAATAGTAAAAATAACTTAATCAAAAATGGTTTTAGTAACGAGAGGCATGACTCTAGCATGCCGTTACTACCACACTTATTTAAACCACTAAAAGGGCATGCCCTTTTAGTGGTTTAAATAAGTGTTCCGTTGTCATATACATCCTATAGATATTTTAGGTATTTCTTTAAGTATTACTAAAAACTATTATTGCGTAATACTTATTACGCCCTATGCTCTTCTTCTTTGTGTGCTTCTCAAAGTAATTAAGGTATTTAGATGTCTCCAAAAATAGTTTATACAAAACACATTTTTAGTTCCTTAGGATCACTTTGTTGTCCGTCTGTCTGTCAAGACTATAGATGGTAATCAGTAATCACCCAGGTTTGTACCCAGTCGTGGGTTTTAACCCGGGTGATTACCCATCTCTAGTCAAGACCTTTTTGAACCCGTAGAGGTATAAAGTGGAAATTAAAGCGGCGACATATTACGGGGGGGGACATATTACAGGGGGGGTTGAATGCGATGTATGAAGTTTTGTCGGTAAATAATACTTAGATATTTCTGATATTTATTTTTAAAATGTATCGCTAGTGTAACATAGAACTGCCCCTAAAAAATCTTTACCATAGGGTTTCGACATCAATGATGTTTTCTCGGACGTCCATATTGAGTTCATCAACGAAAATGCTTTTTCGGTAGGCGCATTTCTGGTAGGTAAAGCACGTACTGGACAATGGCCAAACAGGTTTTTTAATGATATTCCGTTTTATTGTTTACTAGCTGCGACCCGCAGTTAAAAAGTAGCCTATGTGTTAATCCAGGTGTCCAGCTATCTAAATACCAAGTTTCATCGCCATCGGTTCAGTAGTTTTTTTGCGTGAGAGCAACAAACATCCATACAGCCTCACAAACTTTCACGTTTATAATATTAGTAGGATTTTCAAACACGTCCATCCATCGCTGTTCTGTGCTGTGATTCATCTCCACTCAATCCTTTAAGACATCGTCATAGTGAAATAAGCGCTATGAGTGTGAGTGTAGTTCAGTAGAGTTGAAATATATTCATGCGGGACATGTGAGACGCATCCAACGTTTTGCGGGACTATTTTACTAGTTATTGCAAAGCGAGACTACATCTGGCATTATAGGACGGTCCCGCCAAATGCGGGACATTTGCCCGCTTTAGTTGAAATTAACATCAAATACTTTTGCCTGCGGTCCCTTGAAGCTGTAAAAAAAATCATTCAGTCGTAGGACTGCACGTCAGACGTGAAAACATAACTTCACAATGTATTTGCATATACACACACACACACACACATCTGTATATTTATAATTAGGTTAAAAATAAAAGTAGGTAATAGTAATAACATATCTAAATGTATACATAGGGTACTCTGGAAGTTCTGCGCTCCTGGCGCCTCATAAATGTTTGAATTTCGAATGTTATATTTTTTTAAATATAAGAAACTCGGCTCCGTCTTACGAATTTTCGATGAGGTCATGTGTCCTGACGCGATGTCCTGACGCGAGTTTAACACTTTTTACCCATCCCAAAAAGTGCACAACGCCGGTAAAGAAGTTTTCACTTCAAAGATCAAGCTTCTCAATCAACACAATCTAAAGATACAGCCATTTAAGTCTCAAATTTACCCAAATTTGATCATTTTGCAGGTAAGTCAAAACCTATAGGGTACTTGCCATCGCCCTAGAATCAAGAAATTTGTTAAAAAGCAAAGTAGATCGTAAATCGATGTATGGGAGAGTATTTTTAGAACTGAAAAGTTAAGTCTGTCTTTGGCAAAAAAACAGGCAAAAATCTTCGAGAATTGATTCCCGAGATGTACTTACGTACTCTCTACATACAAGTTTGTTTGCTTACGGAACCCTCGATGCGCGGGTCAGACTCGTACTTGTCCGGTTTTTAATATTTAAATAATGAGCCATTTTCATGATAATAGGTGTTGTAGTGTTGTTACTTGGTGGGCATGTTTTTAAGAGCACAGTATTATCTTAAACTGTGCACATTGTACCGACAGACACGCTAACGTAGGATGTAAAGGTAGTAAGGAATGATCCATTAATTACGCGAAAAGATTTCCTTTTTAATTTAGACCTCTCCTCTCTATGGTGAGATTAAGTGAGATATTGTGCGATCGCTTCGTGTCTTAGGTACACTACAGACAGTAAATGATTAAATTTATTTTCGTGAATTGTTCAAAGTTGGCGTAATATTTTCAATTGTTTCCCCCTCAGTTAAAATAAGATTTGAAGACATTTAATTGTACCCCCCTCCCCCCTTTTTGGGCTAATTTAATAAATAGATACCCAATAACGTGTCTGAATACGGTAGAGGCCAGACACGGACATGATACGATATGTATGTTCGTTCTGTCAATCTGACAGATTTGCACACTTCAGGGTTGCTATTGTACAATTTTATGTTATTGTAAGTGACAGTAATTACGTTTTAAATGGAAATCAATTCCTTACTATATAATTTTATAAATTATGAATTCGCAGCGTAATTTGAAGTCAAATAAAAGTATATTTCGCTTTATATGTATGTAAGTACCAGCTTGGAATATGTAGTGTAGTGTACTGTCGTTAAAGAAGCGATGGAAGCATGCTATCTGCTCAAATTGGACGTGTTAGAATGTCTTTTAGCAGTTTAATAACATTAGCAGAATCGTATAGGTAGAGCTATTTTTGAAAATTATTATATATTATTTTTTGAAAATTTTCAAAATAAAGCAAGTTTTAAGGTGGTATTTATTTCTCTCTCAATTTAAGAGAAAACCTTTAAGCGGAAATCACTACAGAATAAATATAACTTAACAACTTTTTACATACAGATTTGGTTCCAAACCGCCGGACCAAAACCGATGTCCGGACCGTACCATATTCGAACGTGTATTAGCAACTTTAATAAATTACAAAAATGGGCCAGTCTAAATAAATGTAACCAAAGCCGAACTATAAATTTTTTTCCTATAGCCATAGACAGTGTACATAGTGTTATGTGCCATAGACATTTTGCCACGGTCAGCATTTTACGCCGACAGCGACGATTTCGTAACAGTACAGTTCAGTTCACCTTCAGCAAGCGTATCGTGTACTCATTAGCATATGTCTTTTTATTTTGGTCCTTCGAGCCGAATGGAATGGATGGAACTAAAATATTTTTTTTTTAATCGATCTGTATTTATGACGTCATTATTTTTTTTAGGATCGTTAATCTATTTATTAGTTTAAAGTCGTTGTGATGGCTTACTCTAGTAATGTTTCCTAGAATAATATACGAACGATTTAAACAAGCAGATAAATAATTGAAAACTATATAAAAATATAAGATAATGTCAGCATTATATTAAAATTCCCTCACTGTAGAGGGAATTTAATAAATATTTTGACTCGCAGAACTTAATTGCTAACTGCCCATACCGCTTTCGACAACTAGCGTGCGTTATTAACAATAATAAACCCACCTTTAATTTATAATCTTGACGGGAATAGCTACCCTTAGCCATCTCTAACCAACATTGTAAGGTTGGTTGACTGGAATGACTAGCCTTGAGTACCTTTTCTCGCATCGCACTATGACGTAAATAATCCCCTTTCACATACATACGTACATATACTCATGCCTTATTCCATTTCCAGGATAGGCAGAGATGGTAGAACACCATTTGCCACGATCATGAGATACAGCTCGCGTCTCTTCCACATTCATCAGACATTTCATACACGCTTGCTGGATACAAGTGCTTTTAACTAGGCCCTTCTTCAGTATTCTGGCGATCTGGTCAGCCACTACCCGCCAGGACTCGCCCACTCACAGGAACCTTATAATTTCCTTTTGCCATTCGCTATTCACGCTCTTTCAACATGCCCAAACCATCGCAGCTTTCCTTTCTCAATTCTTGTCACTGTATCTTCTTTCTCCATCCCCTTTAATGTATAGGTAATAGACGCACTTCACAATGGACATGTGTGTGCGGTATACTGAGTGAGTCAACAGGTAGCTGCCGTTTGAGGCATATGTTTATAAAAAATCTATTACAAATCGATTTAAGCGAGTATTTTATAGGAATAGCTTGTGCCTGACTGAGTAGCATTCGCATAGGTCCGTGGAGGGAATAGGATTGATGACGAGAAAATATTACACTTCTGATATTGCGGCCGGTAACCGCTTAATAGACATTTTTATTTTTTTCCAACAGAGTTCCTGTTAACAATGTAAATTTCGGATTATTTATCTAAAAGGGACCCAAGAGGAATCACTTGTGACTCTAGACCAAGACCTCTGAGGGCGCTCCGCTGATACTGCATATCAAGATTCTCCAGGTGGGCCCTTCAACTGAAGTCTCAAATTTGACCTGGTTGAAGAAATCGTGGCAGACACCCCTGACGCAGTCGATCATACAACAATAACGAAAGGTCCATGATGATGAGTCCGTAATTTTCGAGCCTGAGTGACATGGTATGGGTGGGTTTAAGCTAAAAATACTTCCTTTAGACCAAATTATAAAACCATGGACCATTGACCATTTCCCAAGCCTTTAATTACCCTTTAGTATTAAGATTCAATTATCAGTAGTATATTGCTTTGGAACTGCTTGTGGCGCGTGGCTAAAATTGGAACTACAACCGACATCATTATTCAGCACTGTCATAACACCGGTTTTCAGTTTTCTAACACGCGACGCAAAAAGGAAAGGTGTATAAGTTTAACGTGACTGTCTGTGACATCATAGCTCCTAAACAGATGGACCGATTTTGATTTCTTTTCTTGTTAGGAAGGTGACTTGAACGAGTGCTCTTAGTTATAACAGAGTAGATGACTGTCAAGTCAAATCAGAATCTTTTAGTTAACGTCAAAACAGTAGGTATTTTTTGTGTTTAAAACATAGGTATGTCGTCACGGCTTACTGTTGTCAAATCATTCATTTTTGACGATTATAAAATAAATTTATAACGGGACGACAATTTTCACACTATTTTAAGTTTTATTTTGAGCATACGCGGCTACCCCATTTCAAAATGATGATCAAATAAGTCTGCTTCGCCGTTCTAAGATCATCAGCTCTTTTCTAACCGTTGGAGTAATTTTGTTAAAACCGATCGCCTGGATCGCAAACCCTTACTTACATTTCTTTACCATGGAGAAAAATATTCGGGTTTCGCACTCAAAATCAACATAATTTATTTCAAGTAAACCCATTGTAGGTATTTTTGAATTGTCAGGAGGAGTCAGTCAGTATAAGTCGGTCGTGAAGCTAGTTGTCTGTTCCAAAACGTAGATCCTATAGAGAAGAACAGGCAAGAAACTCCATAAACACACTAGACGTCATAGTTCAATGAGAGTTTTGATAAACAATAGTACTAGCCCATCGTTTTTTTTTAATATAAAAAGACTTTGTTACATATAACAGGCAAAGCGCTAAGCATAGCAGTCGGGGTCAGATACATTGGAGAATAATCTTGTTACTACTTGAGACCATTCAAACATACATAAGATTAGTCCCTTCCTTGTAGGTAACCAACCCTATCCCTCCAGTTCTCCTGGCCATGCTTACCAGCAGAAAGTTCCCAGTCAGGCGAACCTACTGACTCCCAGCCCTCAGCTAATTATTTTGGGGATGTTTTAACTAGTTTGTTTTTGGGGGCTGCTTTAGGGCGCGCTCACGGGGTCATATCGGAATAGTGCTTAACAAAGATCCTTATAGGTAATAGTTTAGTATCTGTACGCGAACGTTAAATACGGAAACACTGCGATAAATACATTGTCACTTGACAAGGTTATTTTGAACAAACACACGTCATAATCGCGTGTAGAAACTGTGGTTCTCACGTCATAATTCACTCACTTCCAAAACTCCATAATGCCAGTCATTGTATGTATATAATTATTTTTTTCATGGGATAAGGGGGCAAACGAGCAGACGGGTCACCTGATGGTAAGTGACTACCGCCGCCCATGGACACCTACCAATCAAGAGTCACAGGTGCGTTCCCGGCCTTTAATGTAGGAGTAGTGGAGGGGAGGGGGGGGAGCCAAATTAAGGGACCTATAACCTACAACGCAAGCATTGCCTCACGCCAGTTTTCTGTAAAACTCCGGTCGAGCCAGCCCACACCTGCTAAAGCATGGCTCACTGTTTGTTATAGTACAAGAGTTTACACACCGATTTCTGAGTGAGAACTTTGAGGGTCTTGCAGACTTAAGAGATGCGAGGATAATTACAATGGACTGCCATGTCGGGGGTCACGGGTTCGATTCTCGATCACTGCAATTATTTGCATGCATGAATGTCTATTTACAAGGCTCTGGGTGTTTCAATGTATTGTATATTTTCCCAAATAAAATGTATCTAAGTATGTGTATCCATGTTCTGGAGCACACACTACAAGCTATGCTTAGTTTGCGTCTAGATAGCGCTGTGTTATATGACACACAAGATTAGTGATCTGCTAACTTTTGTTTTTCAGTGTGTGTGTTTCATTGACTTAAAAACGAGGAAATTTTGTGTAAATATATTTTTTTTTACTGCATCTTGCTTCTACGCGCGCCTCTCTAAACAGAAGGGAGGCACTGCGTTTAAAAGGAGTCCAAGGTCTGCCGGGGTTTTTGGGGACAAAGTTATACCCAAGCCCTTGCAATAAATACACTTCGGATGAAACACAGTGTGGTTTTAGTCGATTCGAGTCCGTTTTACCACTTCACAGTTAGCCCCGGTGAGGTGATAACCTCACACGCTAACGCAAACACTTCATCTTTGAGGGTAGTTCTATTTAATTATGGTAATACCGAAATTCACGATTGACAGGTTTACTCTTAGAAGTAGTGATCCGAGTTTCCTGCAAACCTTGGCCGCCTGTCCATCAAGAAAGAACCGCAGTATTATGTGCGACTGAAATTTGGAGAAATGTGGAAGTGTAATACGTCTCTGCCTACGCCTTCGAGATGTAAAGGCGTGATTATAAAAGAAATCATTTGAGAGTTCATATCAGGGTTTTGGCATAATATATTACTATGATGTTATTGAAACTTCGGGTACGGTTTGCGTTATCAGCCTCTTTAGACTTTATAAGCATGAGCCAAATAAATTTGAAAGATCACTTTTTTGTTATGTACCTATAAGAAAATAGATAATAAACATTGCCCGTCCGTGATCATATGAATAAACAATTAAAATACTCTATTTATGCTAGATAAACTGCAAAGGAAAAAATTGTACTACAATGTATAATTGTGGCATAAAATAAAACTTACACATACACACACTATAAAATACACATTTATATATACTTTATATACTATATATATTTAATTTAAATGCCGTCTAAAATCCTCTTAACACTATTTTTACAAAGAAAAACATAAATAAAAAATAAAAAATCTATCTACTTACAATGAATAAATTATTATCTCCTAAATTTCTTTATATCTAATAAAATTATATTTAAAACTATTAAATGTACAACTTATATATTTTTAAGAAATATTGTGCGATCAAAATGAAAAGCCTATTATTTATACACACATATAAAAAATATTCGAAATTGGCAACACTGCTTTTCTATTTTTTGGAAAAATATTTTTTTACGCTGGCAACTGTTTGTTGCGTGCTGTAACATTTCAGCATATCTTCTATTATCTCTATGTTGTATTTGTGTGGACAGACTTTTAATGTCTATTAAATAATATATTTGCTACAAAAATCCAGCCCAGTTATCATTTGAGTATGTATATACATATATGTTAAAATAAATGTTATTCTTCAGACACACACTAAAGTCACATACACAACAACCACAACGCCAGCCCAACATACGGTGTTATCAGTTTCAAAATAAAATATTACACTTGATATTGCCTCCACACTTCATTGTCTAACACAAAAAAACTTAACCTAATTTTTTAACGGACGATTGTCGGCCATTCAAATAATATATTATTGTGCTAAAAGTCGTAAGTTTCTTTTTCTCTGGTTTGAGAATATGTTAAATGACAAGCAGGTTTGGTATGGCCTGTGAAATACAATAATTAATAATATAAAATATGATAACGCCCGACAAAGATCAATTAACAAAACATCAAAGACCTCTCGTGCTGTGCGATAGTGTGTGAAAAAATACCATAATTATAGTTGAAAAATTATGAGTGTACTTACTATGATCGCAGCTGGCAACACTTATCCTACCATAGTAAAGTTCACTTACAAAGTCGTGACCTCCAACAGTATATAAAGAATGCGTTGTCATAAAGCTGGCGGCCACTGCAAATTCCACATACATGATACGTATTATTTCCAGCTCACCTTCGTGAGTGTACTTTAACAATTCAAAATATATCAAAGACTATGGTGTCTATGCTTTTTTTTATATTATAAGACATACTGATGCTCTAAATTGTCTATGGTTTCTTCTCAAGGCTAGTCATAGAAAATGCAGCCACCATCCTGGGTTTACAAAATTAATCAACGTTTCTCATATTGATTTGCAAAATAAATTAATTTATCATTATTTGCTATATTTATGATACTTTCGTCAGTCTATCGCGCAGCAAGAAAGGTCACTTAGGAATCCAAAGTTAACACGTGCTTAAAATCATTTTTTAAAATTCAATTATTAATTAATTAATTTCATAATAGGTATCCAGCGTCTATTCTCACCTTGTCTTATTTAGTTACTCTGATGGTGCAGGTCTTGGGCTTGCCTAAAAAATTTTGGTATTTTGTGGGTAGTTGATAGTATACATTGGACAGGGAATTAAAATTACAGTAGAATAAAAACTTCCTTGATTAGCATTCATATTCATTGAAGATATACCATTGTACTCACGTGGTATTACGCATGCGCGTCCCGACCCGATAGGTCGCTTTACTCATTGATAAAGGTTCCCTGTCGAGTCTGAAACTAGGACATCCCCGAAACATACGCGTGAATACAGCCGTATATCTTTAACAAAAATGTATGTAAACATTATCTGTGAAATCTGAAATTGAGTCGAAATTTTAAGATAGAACAGATTAATTAATAGCACAACAGATGACTCACTCTAACAGGACATTTAAGTAAATTAATTGGCAACTTTCGATACAAAAAGATTAAGTTCAATTAACACAACACTAGAATCATATTAATGTCCTCCTCCTTGTGTCGGTTTCCTCAATTCTGAGGGTGACCTCTTTTTTGGATCTTGGCGTGTGTAAAATCCGCCATCTATGTCTGTCTTGAGCTGTGAGAGTAGTATGGACCGTGATGTCGAAAGTCGAGCGGACTTGGTCAGTCCAGCTTAACGGATTTCGGCCTCTGGGTGTTTATGCAACGGTCTCAGAAAGTTTCTCGAGTCAAAAGTCCCGACCCCTATAGTATATTTATTTATCAAACTTAAAATGTTTTTGGTAGAGGAGTCGGACTTCTCGACAAGACCCAGTTCTAGTGACAGGTGGGCGCCCCTGACCAACTCCAGCTTTTCCTAACACTCCCCAAAAAATTCCTATAAGCAATATCACTTTCTTTCAATTGCCTTCCCTTCTTACCTACATTTCGCTTTCAATTACATCATCTTCCGCACCTTTTCCCAACTACGTTGGGGTCGGTTTTCAGTCTAACTACGATACGGCCGAACCCTGATATTTTACGTGAAGCGACTGACATCAGACCTCCACAATCCAAGTACTAGGCGATATCGAACTTCTGTAGTTAGACCAGGTTGTCGGACTTTTTAGGGCTCCAACTACCCGTACTGAATGCCACAGATGCTTGTGTGGCACCCGAGACCGACGGTTTGACGTGCTCTCCGAGGCACGAAGAGGTCTCAATGTGTTAAGAATGGTCACCCATCCTAGACTGACCTGCCTAGTGTTACTTAACTTTGTAATGTGCCAACCTACTCGGTTACCACTTAGCCACGAGCTCCTCATTTCGCTTTCCTATTTTTCCCGTCTTTAATTCCCAGGGTGCCTGGTTGACTAGATTGTGGCTAGCTAAATTGTTTTAATACACTTCTGCTACATTCTGATACAGGTGTGAGTGTAGATATGTATATATAAAATGTATTATTCAACAAGTGTTGTGACGACTGAAAGACAAAACCGTTATTTTTCGTTGTAAAGACAACTCCCGCATTAGGAATGACTCATGTATCGCGGGGGTCTTTACAAAGGACACAAAGAACACCCAGACTCGGGTGGGAATCGAACCCACTAGGCCAACAGGCCAGTCAATTTTGGATATTGGAGGAAACATTTCATTTTTGTGAATCTTTAGTATTTATTTTCCAAAATTAATTACCATTAGACAAATAAGCACGTCGACCAAATATATTTAGTAAAAACATGTTATTCGATTGACTTCGAGTTATTACGCGCTAGTATTTAAATCAATGTTTGTTTAAACTATTGACACTAGAGTTATTTAACACTTACATTACAATGCTAACAATCTATACGACAAGTTACTGTGCATTAGCGGCGTTACACGTCCTGCCATCTAGCGACACTAGTCTGAACTAAATGGATTTAAGTTTATGTCACCTTTGCATTATACAAATCGAACACTAATGTCAGTGACTGTTAATAAATAAATGATAGTTTAGAACAACTAATAAATCATGCTTCAAGCGAAACAAATTAAAAAGTGAATTCCATCATTATCCATCTCCTGGCTCCATCATCAGACCATCGCTACTAAGGGAACGTACCTATACTACGTGACCCGTTTGGGGGTGGAGAAGGATCTTCAAATTCCACGCTCGTGCTTTTTCGAGCTATATTCAAATATGGCTCGCAGCGTTTAGCGCTTTTTAAAATCACAGGTGGCAACAACGTTACGTTCCCTAACCCCAATATGTTGAGTTCTACTACTCAACTCCAACTTTTAGTATTGTCATCTAAACTACATATTGTAGCAACGGACTACACGCGCCCGCTTGCAAACTCTGTGGACAGATTAAGAACTCTTTGGCGCGTTATGTCTGAATGGCGGCCCCTTGCTCCTATTCGAAGTTTAGAACAAGTTTATTTCAAAATATAGAACCATGCAAGAGGAGACAATCGTCTGTGAAGCGTCGGAAGACAGACGTCTATGCTGTAAGCACGGAACCGCAAGATATAATAATTATTTTAGTATGATTATTGTTGTAATTTATGAATGTTATAAAGCCACAGTGCTGTCCGCGTAATCTTTTAATTACTCTTCCTTAGAAATAGGTCCAACATTCCGCTACGAGCTCGCCCCTGAGCATACGACATACATATCAAGTTTAATTTCGCAACGACAATTAGAAGTAGGTTCCGGTAAAACTGACTTCCAAGATTTATTTAAATAGTTTGTAGTGAAGCCGAAAGTATTAAAAGATGTATTTTCTAAAATATTGTGTAATTTCCTCAGACCATGTAATCTACTGATCACATGATATGCTCAAATATTTACCAGTTTGTGATCTAACCACAAAACTAGGTGATAATTGAATTGAGCGTCATGTGTTCAAATCAATTATCACTCATCTTAGCAATTTGACGGTAGCAAAATGCGACGTCACAGGTTGGTATTCTATACAAGTTATATGCAGCAATAACATAGATATGTTTTTTTTATATAGGGGGCAAACAAGTAGACGGGTCACCTGATGGTAAATGACTACCGCCGCCCATGGACAACTGTAACTCAAGAGTCACAAGTGCGTTGCCGGCCTAGCAGGGGAATGGGGGAAGAGGGGGAGAGAGGGAGGGGGACGGAAGGGTTAGGGCCTTCGGTAACCTAAGGAAAAGAGCGTACTGGGTACGCTCTTTTCTTGAAGGTTTGAAGGTCGTATCGGTCCGGAAATACCGCAGGCGACAAATTATATAATTATATGTTTGACGATTTTACTAGAGAATGTACTGGACTTTAAAAAATATCTATAGAACTGAGTTCAAATTTAAAACTGGCTGTTCTCCCCGCGTTCGCCCGCGTGTACATATTTATATATTTTGCACGGAACCCTAATTCTTTTTTTCAAAATAAAAGTCACCTAAGTTACTCCCTATAACACCAGCTATTTGCCAGTGAAAGTCCCGTAGAAATCGGTCCATCCGTTCCGTAGATTAGCCGGATAAAACAGACAGACAAATTTTAAAATAGTTTTTTTTTACATGTACATTTAGTAAAATGCTGTTGTTTTAACATTACAAACATACACTATTCCACTTAATGCTGTTGAAAAAGACGATTTTAAGTATATTTTAAGAAATTCGATGAAATAAAGAAATATGATTTTGACTTGGCTTCACATTACAGAAGTCCACAGTTAACACCATTCTAGCATGGAAGACTTGAACTGCTGATAAGTAGGGTCAACAAAACTCCATATGGAGTTCAGGGTCTTTATAGGAAATGTTAACAATTTACCATAGTTCCATAGTTATTAGTTTTGTAATTGTAGTTAGTATTATTAATGCGAATGTGCTGAAGGGAGAGCATATGCCCCCCCTGCTGACTTTACTAAACTTACGTGGTACTAAGGATTCTCCCCCCCCCCCCCACCCCCCTGGACGGACAAAACACAAATTGTGCACCCCTCCGGAATCATACACTTGCATAAACTGTAAGCCAACAGTTATCGGTTCAACAGCCGTACAAGACAAATATTTGCAAAGTATACCCATATTGATTCAATGTGATTTAAGTAAATTTATAGTTAACAGTATTTAAATAAACATCCTTGTATTGAACTACATGTTTTAGTCATAGTCAAGTACGCTATGCATGCATAATGATGATACATGTCCCATAAATATATCGAGAGCGCCATCTATAAATGAAACAAGGAATTACATAATAAGCGCCATCTAGTACTGTCTCGCGGAACTGTAAGGGGAGGTAGAAGATTTAATAAGGTATTTTTAACCCCCGACTCAAAAAGGACGGATGTTACAAGTTAACGTGTATCTGTATATCTGTCTGTGGCATCATAGCTCCTAAACAGATGAATCGATTTTGAATAGGTGACTTGACCGAGTGTTGTTAACTAAAATTTAAGAAAACGTGTTCAGCTGTTCGAAGATCATCTGCTCTATCATCTTTAAAGGAATTTTTCATTATAAGTGACCATCTGTTGTGTTTTAGAGAATACACTATATACGGCATTCCTTGAATATTGAACAAGAAAGAGTCAATGAAAAAATTCCCAACAATGCATAAGACATTTCAAGGCTAACATATCCACACTATCAGAGTCATAAATAACCTCACAATTAACTCTATAAAACATATTAAAATAGCTATAAAGGCAGACAGGCCTGCTCATATAAACACAACACTTTATGTATTAATTCGTACTGTTCAGAATTTTGTACCATACCTCCTCTATTTAGCCGCATATTACATACTATACCCAACACATCCACTTTTTGTTCTATCGTCAACTGTTTTATACCGTTTAGGATGGCTATCAGGCAGCCAGTCCGTCCTATACCAGCGGAACAATGCACTATAGTAGGTGGACTAAATGATTCCTTTGTAAAATCAAATGGTGTTGATGCACAAACCTTCACTTCACATGGAGTCGGTTGTTCAAGCGGTGGAAACACAAACTTACAGTCCGATTTGGGTGAATCACATTTACACATGTCTTCACTGATATCACTTGTGTTGTTGAAATCGTACACTCTTTCTTTTAAAACGTCCAAACTTAAATTCAGCAATGCGTTTACATCCTTTGGGCATTTGTGGTCGGCCCAATTGTGAAACCAGTAGTGGTATATTGTGACTTCTTCTTGACACTTCTTGTATTTCACATCGAGCTTCCTTATGGTATAACCAGGTTTTTTGATCATACGCATTGGTTATAACGAATTCATTATCCGGATCGTCCGGTGTCTCCAGGCAGATGATTGTAATTTCCTCATTCAGCTCCAGTGGGAAATACTTTTCACATTTCTGCCGATTGTTCTCTATGAAGTTGGTTAGCATGACCACTTTTTGGATTGGTTTGCAGGCAGCTTCCTGGTCGAGACGAGCGTAATACGCTATGCTGTTTTGGTATACCATGAGCCAGAAGTCGTGGATTGTAATTTTGCAGAGGACCTTGGGTTGCTATGTATGTATTTTTGGTGTATTCATGCCCCTGAAAATAACAATTATTCAAGTAAGGCCAGGTTATAAAATGCACATTTTCAAGATGACAGTCCAAGACAGATTCTTGGATAATGAGTCCGCAAAAAACATACTCAGTTTTTAAATATACAATTTTGTTTTCATAGGTACTTTGACTTTGGAAATTGGTTGAGTACCATACAACAGGTATATAGTTATTCTCTAGTTGTAACAAGCTTTTACACTCATAACAAATTTTTTGAGCCCTAAATATTCACTTTACTGTGAGGTACAAAAGGTGGAATATAAAGTATAATTCATGTACATCTTAAATAAATAATGTTTTTATACTGGTAAACTCACCTTAATAAAATTGGCATTGATGTACCCTTCAACAGTCTCCGAGGTCAACATGAATCTAGAGTGTTCATTCGGCAAAATGGTTTTATACCTATTCTTGGGATGCGATCCAGATACAATAGGCTTCTCCTGGAAATTAGTTGGCATATCCCAGAATTCCTGGTGCAAGTTTCTGAGTAACATCTTCTGGTACTCTGAACAAGGCTGGGAAGTCGCTAAGTCTGGGATGGCCATTTGAGGATTTTCTTTAGCCATATCTTCGACTCTTCCGGAACAGCAGTGCTGGCCTTCTGCAGCGTTGTGGCATTTACTTTGGAGTACCCATTTTGAAACACGTCATTCAAATCTCTTAGTTGTTTACGAGATAGGACACTCGAAGCGTTTTGGAGATGTTGCATGTTAGCTAAGTAAAGTCTGAAGTCTTCTGATGTGCTTTGCGGACTCAATGGTTTGGTAGTTATGTTTCTTACAATTCCCGGTTGGATGTTAGGATCTTCTTGACGCCAACTGCGTAAATAATTTCGTTTTCTTGATCTCCGCATACATACGTCAGATTCTGTAGATAATCTTGTTCTGACGAGTAGGAAGTTGACCATAAATTGTCGTGAGACCCGAAACCTACGCCTTTATCTGTCGAGCGTAGTCTTGTTCGATTTTTATAAGATTTTGGTATTAAATTTTCAGTACTTAACGACTTCCTATGCTTGTCCCGATGCGGTAAATCTTTTATATTGGATTCTATTAAACTCTCATCTACTTCCAATTCCCTGGGTTCCTGTGGCTGTATGTTTAGAGTTAGAGATGTATTTGAGCTGCGTCTCTCAATATACCTTTGGCGAGGTTCGGCAGGAGGATTGTCTATGCTATGATTACTGTTATATCTACTTAAGTTACACGTTGAGCCGTTCAAATTGTAGTTAGAGACGCTTAATCCTCTATTGACAGAAAGCTGCGGGTTTGAATTGTTTATGTTTAAAGTTAAGGAGGTATTTGAGCTTCTTCGTTCAAGAAGACCTTTCTTCTGGCCTTGTTTAGCGTCTTTATTCAGAGAAGTATTGCTGGAATGACGACTCAAGTTGTTACTGGAGAGAATGTTTAATGTCAGACTATTGTTCGAGCCTCGACGTTGTAAGAGGGCAGTTCTTAGACATTTCTCCAGAAAGACTGTTGTTTGATGAGCATATTACTCTCGTGGTAGGTAATAATTCAGTGTTGAATGAAGCGTTTGAATCTCGTCTGTCGAAAGAAAGTTTTTTCTGTCTCGAATCAGAGTTTAAACTAAAATTGGAAATGCTAGTCCTCACTGTATTCAAATTGTGACAGGATGCCCCCGCACTGTTTAATGAACAGTTAGAACTTTGCAGACTGTGTGTGCTAAGCATTAAGCTCTGGTTAGAATTTCTTCTATGTAACTTTTTTACTACCTTTTCAT